>CAWUFW010021281.1:0-125835 GCA_963921515.1 Calotriton arnoldi | reverse complement strand
TGGGTTACTGCAAAAGATAGATTTAAAATTAGTTTCAGGATAAGAGTGATTGGATTATTGTGATAAATTAATTTAAATTTAGTTTTAGGATTAGGGTGAGTGGATTCCTGAAATAAACATTTTGAAATTTAGTTTTAGGTATTGGGTGCATGGATTCCTGAAAAAAGTTTTTATGTTAGTTTAAGGAAAAGGGTGAGTGGATTACTGCAACAAGTAGATATAAATTTAGTTTTTGGATAAGGGAGATTGGATTATTTCAAAAAGTTAATTAAAATTTACTTTTAGGATTAGGGAGAGTGGATTCCTGAAACAAGTTGCTTTAAAGTTAGTTTTAGGGTTGGGGTGAGTGGGTACCTGAAACAAAATTTTGTAAAGTTACTTTTAGATTTCGGGTGAGTGGATTCCTAAAAAAAAATTATGTTAGTATTAGGAAAGGGTGAGAGGGTTACTTGAAAAAATTGATTTAAATTTAGTTTTAGGATAATAGTGATTCGATTATTGAGATAAGTTAATTTAAATTTAGTTTTAAGATTAGGGTGAGTGGATTCCTTAAACAAAATTTTTTAAAGTTAGTTTTAGGTTTCAGGTGAATGGATTCCTGAAAAAAGAATGATTTTTTAGTTTTAGGAAAAAGGTAAGTGGGTTACTGCAAAAAAATGATTTATATTAAGTTTTAGGATAAGGGTGATTGGATTATTTCAACAAGTTAATTAAAATGTTCTTTTTAGGTAAGGGAAAGCAAATTCCTGAAACAAGTTTCTTTAAAATTAGTTTTAGGGTTAGGATGAGTGGATTCCTGAAACAAAATTTTGTAAAGTTAGTTTTAGGTTTCGGGTGAGTGGATTCCTGAAAAAAGAAGTATTTAAGTTTTAGGAAAAGGGTGAGTGGGTTACTGCAAAAAATTGATTTAAATTTAGTTTTAGGATAATAGTGATTGGATTATTGAGATAAGTTAATTCAAATTTAGTTTTAGGATTACGGTGAATGGATTCCTGAAACAAATTTTTGGAAATTTAGTTTTAGGTATCGGGCGCTTGGATTCCTGAAAAAAGTTTTTATGTTAGTTTTTGGAAAAGGGTGAGTGGTTTAGTGAAAGAAGTTGATTTAAATTTAGTTTTCAGATAAGGGAGATTGGATTATTTCACCAAGTTAATTAGAATTTACTTTTAGGAATAGGGAGAGTGGATTTCTGAAACAAGTTGATTTAATGTTAGTTTTAGGGTCAGGGAGAGTGGCTTTCTGAAACAAAATTTTGTAAAGTTACTTTTAGGTTTCGGGTGAGTGGATTCCTGAAAAAATAATTATGTTAGCTTTTGGAAAAGGGTGAGTGGGTTACTTGAAAAAATTTATTTAAATTTTGTTTTGGGAAAAGTGTGATTGGATTATTGTGATAAGTTAATTCAAATTTAGTTTTAGGATTAGGGTGAGTGGATTCCTGAAACAAAATTTTTTAAAGTTAGTTTTATGTTTTCGTGTGAATGGATTCCTGAAAAAAAAAGTTTTTTAGTTTTAGGAAAAAGTTCAGTGGGTTACTGCAAAAAATGATTTAAATTTAGTTTTAGGATAAGGGTGATTGGATTATTTCAAAAAATTAATTTAAATTTACTTTTAGGAACAGGGAGAGTGGATTCCTGAAGCAAGTTGTTTTAAAGTTACTTTTAGGGTAATGGTGAGTGGATTCCTGAATCAAAATTTTTAAAAGTTAGTTTTAGTTTTTGGGTGAGTGGATTCCTGAAAAAAAAGTTATGTTAGCTTTAGGAAAATGATGAGTGGGTTACTGCAAAAGATAGATTTAAAATTAGTTTCAGGATAAGAGTGATTGGATTATTGTGATAAGTTAATTTAAATTTAGTTTTAGGATTAGGGTGAGTGGATACTGAAATAAACTTTTTGAAAATTTACGTTTAGGTATTGGGCGCATGGATTCCTGAAAAAAGTTTTTTATGTTAGTTTAAGGAAAAGGGTGAGTGGATTACTGCAACAAGTAGATATCAATTTCGTTTTTGGATAAGGGAGATTGGATTATTTTAAAAAGTTAATTCAAATTTACTTTTAGGATTACGGAGAGTGGATTCCTGAAACAAGCTGCTTTAAAGTTAGTTTTAGGGTCAGGGTGAGTGGGTACCTGAAACAAAATTTTGTAAAGTTACTTTTAGATTTCGGGTGAGTGGATTTTTAAAAAAAATATTATGTGAGTTTTAGGAAAAGGGTGAGTGGGTTACTTGAAAAAAGTGATTTAAATTTAGTTTTAGGATAATAGTGATTCGATTATTGAGATAAGTTAATTTAAATTTAGTTTTAGGATTAGGGTGAGTGGATTCCTGAAACAAAATTTTATAAAGTTAGTTTTAGGTTTCGGGTGAATGGATTCCTGAAAAAGAATGTTTTTTTAGTTTTAGGAAAAAGGTAAGTGGGTTACTGCAAAAAAATGATTTATATTTAGTTTTAGGATAAGGGTGATTGGATTATTTCAACAAGTTAATTAAAATTTTCTTTTTAGGTTAGGGAAAGTAGATTCCTGAAACAAGTTTCTTTAAAATTAGTTTTAGGGTTAGGATGAGTGGATTCCTGAAACAAATTTTTGTAAAGTTAGTTGTAGGTTTCGGGTGAGTGTATTCCTGAAAAAAGAAGTATTTAAGTTTTAGGAAAAGGGTGAGTGGGTTACTGCAAAAAATTGATTTAAATTTAGTTTTAGGATAATAGTGATTGGATTATTGAGATAAGTTAATTCAAATTTAGTTTTAGGATTAGGGTGAATGGATTCCTGAAACAAATTTTTGGAAAATTAGTTTTAGGTATCGGGCGCATGGATTCCTGAAAAAAGTTTTTATCTTAGTTTTAGGAAAAGGGTGAGTGGTTTACTGACAGAAGTTGATTTAATGTTAGTTTTAGGGTTAGGGAGAGTGGGTTTCTGAAACAAAATTTTGTAAAGTTACTTTTAGGTTTCGGGTGAGTGGATTCCTGAAAAAAAATTATGTTAGTTTTAGGAAAAGGGTGAGTGGGTTACTTGAAAAAATTGATTTAAATTTTGTTTTGGGATAAGTAGTGATTGGATTATTGTGATAAGTTAATTCAAATGTAGTTTTATGATTAGGGTGAGTAGATTCCTGAAACAAATTTTTGGAAAGTTAGTTTTAGGTATCGGGCGCATGGATTCCTGAAAAAAGTGTTTTATGTTAGTTTTAGGAAAAGGGTGAGTTGATTACTGGAACAAGTAGATTTAAATTTAGTTTTAGGATAATGGAGATTGGATTATTTCAACAAGTTAATTAGAATTTACTTTTATGTTTAGCGAGAGTAGGATTGCTGAAACAAGTTGCTTTAACGTTAGTTTTAGGGTTAGGGTGAGTGGGTTCCTAAAACAAAATTTTGTAAAGTTACTTTTAGATTTCGGGTGAGTGGATTCCTGAAAAAAGAATTATGTTAAGTTTTAGGAAAAGGGTGAGTGGGTTAGTTGCAAAAAATTGATTTAAATTTAGTTTTGGGATAAGAGTGATTGGATTATTGAGATAAGTTAATTCAAATTTAGTTTTAGGATTAGGGTGAGTGGATTCCTGAAACACATTTTTGGAAAGTTAGTTTTAGGTATCGGGCGCATAGATTCCTGAAAAAAGTTTTTATCTTAGTTTTAGGAAAAGGGTGAGTGGTTTACTGACAGAAGTTGATTTAATGTTAGTTTTAGGGTTAGGGAGAGTGGGTTTCTGAAACAAAATTTTGTAAAGTTACTTTTAGGTTTCGGGTGAGTGGATTCCTGAAAAAAAATTATGTTAGTTTTAGGAAAAGGGTGAGTGGGTTACTTGAAAAAATTGATTTAAATTTTGTTTTGGGATAAGTGTGATTGGATTATTGTGATAAGTTAATTCAAATGTAGTTTTATGATTAGGGTGAGTAGATTCCTGAAACAAATTTTTGGAAATTTAGTTTTAGGTATCGGGCGTGTGGATTCCTGAAAAAAGTTTTTTATGTTAGTTTTAGGAAAAGGGTGAGTTGATTCCTGGAACAAGTAGATTTAAATTTAGTTTTCGGATAATGGAGATTGGATTATTTCAACAAGTTAATTAGAATTTACTTTTAGGATTAGCGAGAGAGGATTGCTGAAACAAGTTGCTTTAACGTTAGTTTTAGGGTTAGGGTGAGTGGGTTTCTGAAACAAAATTTTGTAAAGTTACTTTTAGATTTCGGGTGAGTTTATTCCTGAAAAAAATATTATGTTAGTTTTAGGAAAAGGGTGAGTGGGTTAGTTGAAAAAATTGATTTAAATTTAGTTTTGGGATAAGAGTGATTGGATTATTGAGATAAGTTAATTCAAATTTAGTTTTAGGATTAGGGTGAGTGGATTCCTGAAACAACATTTTTGTAAAGTTAGTTTTAGGTTTTCGGGTGAGTGGATTCCTGAAAAAAAAGTTATGTTAGTTTTAGGAAAAGGGTGAGTGGGTTACTTGCAAAAAATTGATTTAAATTTTGTTTTGGGATAAGAGTGATTGGATTATTGTGATAAGTTAATTCAAATTTAGTTTTAGGATTAGGGTGAGTAGATTCCTGAAACAAATTTTTGGAAATTTAGTTTTAGGTATCGGGCATGTAAATTCCTGAAAAAAGTTTTTTATGTTAGTTTTAGGAAAAGGGTGAGTGGATTCCTGGAACAAGTAGATTTAAATTTAGTTTTCGGATAATGGAGATTGGATTATTTCAACAAGTTAATTAGAATTTACTTTTAGGATTAGCAAGAGAGGATTGCTGAAACAAGTTGCTTTAACGTTAGTTTTAGGGTTAGGGTGAGTGGGTTTCTGAAACAAAATTTTGTAAAGTTACTTTTAGATTTCGGGTGAGTGGATTCCTGAAAAAATAATTATGTCAGTTTTAGGAAAAGGGTGAGTGGGTTAGTTGAAAAAATTGATTTAAATTTAGTTTTGGGATAAGAGTGATTGGATTATTGCGATAAGTTAATTCAAATTTAGTTTTAGGATTAGGGTGAGTGGATTCCTGAAACACATTTTTGTAAAGTTACTTTTAGGTTTCGGGTGAGTGGATTCCTGAAAAAAAAATTATGTTAGTTTTAGGAAAAGGGTGAGTGGGTTACTTGAAATAGTTGATTTAAATTTTGTTTTGGGATAAGTGTGATTGGATTATTGTGATAAGTTGATTCAAATTTAGTTTTAGGATTAGTGTGAGTAGATTCCTGAAACAAATTTTGGGAAATTTAGTTTTAGGTATCGGGCGCGTGTATTCCTGAAAAAAGTTTTTTATGTTAGTTTTAGGAAAAGCGTGAGTGGATTCCTGGAACAAGTAGATTTAAATTTAGTTTTCGGATAATGGAGATTAGATTATTTCAACAAGTTAATTAGAATTTACTTTTAGGATTAGTGAGAGAGGATTGCTGAAACAAGTTGCTTTAACGTTAGTTTTAGGGTTAGGGTGAGTGGGTTCCTGAAACAAAATTTTGTAAAGTTACTTTTAGATTTCGGGTGAGTGGATTCCTGAAAAAAAAATGATGTCAGTTTTAGGAAAAGGGTGAGTGGGTTAGTTGAAAAAATTGATTTAAATTTAGTTTTGGGATAAGAGTGATTGGATTATTGCGATAAATTAATTTAAATTTAGTTTTAGAATCAGGGTGAGTGGATTCCTGAAACAACATTTTTAAAGTTAGTTTTAGTTTTCGGGTGAGTGGATTCCTGAAAAAAAAGTTATGTTAGCTTTAGGAAAATTATGAGTGGGTTACTGTAAAAGATAGATTTAAAATTAGTTTCAGGATAAGAGTGATTGGATTATTGTGATAAGTTAATTTAAATTTAGTTTTAGGATTAGGGTGAGTGGGTTCCTGAAATAAACTTTTTGAAATTTAGTTTTAGGTATTGGGCGCAAGGATTCCTGAAAAAGGTTTTTATGTTAGTTTAAGGAAAAGGGTGAGTGGATTACTGCAACAAGTAGATATAAATTTAGTTTTTGGATAAGGGAGATTGGATTATTTCAAAAAGTTAATTAAAATTTACTTTTAGGATTAGGGAGAGTGGATTCCTGAAACAAGTTGCTTTAAAGTTAGTTTTAGGGTTAGGGTGAGTGGGTACCTGAAACAAAATTTTGTAAAGTTACTTTTAGATTTCGGGTGAGTGGATTCCTGAAAAAAAAATGATGTCAGTTTTAGGAAACGGGTGAGTGGGTTAGTTGAAAAAATTGATTTAAATTTAGTTTTGGGATAAGAGTGATTGGATTATTGCGATAAGTTAATTTAAATTTAGTTTTAGGATTAGGGTGAGTGGATTCCTGAAACAAAATTTTTTAAAGTTAGTTTTAGGTTTCGGGTGAATGGATTCCTGAAAAAGAATTTTTTTTAGTTTTAGGAAAAAGGTAAGTGGGTTACTGCAAAAAAATGATTTATATTTAGTTTTAGGATAAGGGTGATTGGATTATTTCAACAAGTTAATTAAAATTTTCTTTTTAGGTTAGGGAAAGTATATTCCTGAAACAAGTTTCTTTAAAATTAATTTTAGGGTTAGGATGAGTGGATTCCTGAAACAAATTTTTGTAAAGTTAGTTGTAGGTTTCGGGTGAGTGGATTCCTGAAAAAAGAAGTATTTAAGTTTTAGGAAAAGGGTGAGTGGGTTACTGCAAAAAATTTATTTAAATTTAGATTTAGGATAATAGTGATTGGATTATTGAGATAAGTTAATTCAAATTTAGTTTTAGGATTACGGTGAATGGATTCCTGAAACAAATTTTTGGAAAGTTAGTTTTAGGTATCGGGCGCATGGATTCCTGAAAAAAGTTTTTATCTTAGTTTTAGGAAAAGGGTGAGTGGTTTACTGAAAGAAGTTGATTTAAATTTAGTTTTCAGATAAGAGAGATTGGATTATTGTGATAAGTTAATTTAAATTTAGTTTTAGGATTAGGGTGAGTGGGTTCCTGAAATAAACTTTTTGAAATTTAGTTTTAGGTATTGGGCGCAAGGATTCCTGAAAAAAGGTTTTTATGTTAGTTTAAGGAAAAGGGTGAGTGGATTACTGCAACAAGTAGATATAAATTTAGTTTTTGGATAAGGGAGATTGGATTATTTCAAAAAGTTAATTAAAATTTACTTTTAGGATTAGGGTGAGTGGATTCCTGAAACAAAATTTTTTAAAGTTAGATTTAGGTTTCGGGTGAATGGATTCCTGAAAAAAGAATGTTTTTTTAGTTTTAGGAAAAAGGTAAGTGGGTTACTGCAAAAAAATGATTTATATTTAGTTTTAGGATAAGGGTGATTGGATTATTTCAACAAGTTAATTAAAATTTTCTTTTTAGGTTAGGGAAAGTAGATTCCTGAAACAAGTTTCTTTAAAATTAGTTTTAGGGTTAGGATGAGTGGATTCCTGAAACAAAATTTTGTAAAGTTAGTTTTAGGTTTCGGTTGAGTGGATTCCTGAAAAAGAAGTATTTAAGTTTTAGGAAAAGGGTGAGTGGGTTACTGCAAAAAATTGATTTAAATTTAGTTTTAGGATAATAGTGATTGGATTATTGAGATAAGTTAATTCAAATTTAGTTTTAGGATTAGGGTGAATGGATTCCTGAAACAAATTTTTGGAAAGTTAGTTTTAGGTATCGGGCGCATGGATTCCTGAAAAAAGTTTTTATCTTAGTTTTAGATTTCGGGTGAGTGGATTCCTGAAAAAAAAATTATGGCAGTTTTAGGAAAAGGGTGAGTGAGTTACTTGAAAAAATTGATTTAAATTTTTTTGGGGATAAGTGTGATTGGATTATTGAGATAAATTAATTCAAATTTAGTTTTAGGATTACGATGAATGGATTCCTGAAATAAATATTTGGAAAGTTAGTTTTAGGTATCGGGCGCATGGATTCCTAAAAAAGTTTTTATGTTAGTTTTAGGAAAAGGGTGAGTGGTTTACTGAAAGAAGTTGATTTAAATTTAGTTTTCAGATAAGGGAGATTGGATTATTTCAACGAGTTAATTAGAATTTACTTTTAGGAATAGGGAGAGTGGATTCCTGAAACAAGTTGATTTAATGTTAGTTTTAGGGTTAGGGAGAGTGGGTTTCTGAAACAAAATTTTGTAAAGTTACTTTTAGGTTTCGGGTGAGTGGATTCCTGAAAAATAAATTATGTTAGTTTTAGGAAGAGGGTGAGTAAGTTACTTGAAAAAATTGATTTAAATTTTGTTTTGGGATAAGTGTGATTGGATTATTATAATAAGTTAATTCAAATGTAGTTTTAGGGTTAGGGTGAGTAGATTCCTGAAACAAATTTTTGGAAATTTAGTTTTAGGTATCGGGCATGTGTATTCCTGAAAAAAGTTGTTTATGTTAGTTTTAGGAAAAGGGTGAGCGGATTCCTGGAACAAGTAGATTTAAATTTAGTTTTCGGATAATGGAGATTGGATTATTTCAACAAGTTAATTAGAATTTACTTTTAGGATTAGCGAGAGAGGATTGCTGAAACAAGTTGCTTTAACTTTAGTTTTAGGGTTAGGGTGAGTGGGTTCCTGAAACAAAATTTTGTAAAGTTACTTTTAGATTTCGGGTGAGTGGATTCCTGAAAAAAAATTTATGTTAGTTTTAGGAAAAGGGTGAGTGGGTTACTTGAAAAAATTGATTTAAATTTAGTTTTGGGATAAGAGTGATTGGATTATTGCGATAAGTTAATTTAAATTTAGTTTTAGAATCAGGGTGAGTGGATTTCTGAAACAACATTTTTTAAAGTTAGTTTTATGTTTTCGTGTGAATGGATTCCTGAAAAAAATGTTTTTTAGTTTTAGGAAAAAGTTCAGTGGGTTACAGCAAAAAATGATTTAAATTTAGTTTTAGGATAAGGGTGATTGGATTATTTCAACAAATTAATTTAAATTTACTTTTAGGAACAGGGAGAGTGGATTCCTGAAGCAAGTTGTTTTAAAGTTACTTTTAGTGTACGGGTGAGTGGATTCCTGAATCAAAATTTTTAAAAGTTAGTTTTAGTTTTCGGGGGAGTGGATTCCTGAGAAAAAAAGTTATGTTAGCTTTAGGGAAATGATGAGTGGGTTACTGTAAAAGATAGATTTAAAATTAGTTTCAGGATAAGAGTGATTGGATTATTGTGATAAGTTAATTTAAATTTAGATTTCGGATTAGGGTGAGTGGGTTCCTGAAATAAACTTTTTGAAATTTAGTTTTAGGTATTGGGCGCAAGGATTCCTGAAAAAAGGTTTTTATGTTAGTTTAAGGAAAAGGGTGAGTGGATTACTGCAACAAGTAGATATAAATTTAGTTTTTGGATAAGGGAGATTGGATTATTTCAAAAAGTTAATTAAAATTTACTTTTAGGATTAGGGAGAGTGGATTCCTGAAACAAGTTGCTTTAAAGTTAGTTTTAGGGTTAGGGTGAGTGGGTACCTGAAACAAAATTTGGTAAAGTTACTTTTAGATTTCGGGTGAGTGGATTCCTAAAAAAAAATTATGTTACTTTTAGGAAAAGGGTGAGTGGGTTACTTGAAAAAATTGATTTAAATTTAGTTTTAGGATAATAGTGATTCGATTATTGAGATAAGTTCATTTAAATTTATTTTTAGGATTAGGGTGACTGGATTCCTGAAACAACATTTTTTAAAGTTAGTTTTAGGTTTCGGGTGAATGGATTCCTGAAAAAGAATGTTTTTTTAGTTTTAGGAAAAAGGTAAGTGGGTTACTGCAAAAAAATGATTTATATTTAGTTTTAGGATAAGGGTGATTGGATTATTTCAACAAGTTAATTAAAATTTTCTTTTTAGGTTAGGGAAAGTAGATTCCTGAAACAAGTTTCTTTAAAATTAGTTTTAGGGTTAGGATGAGTGGATTCCTGAAACAAAATTTTGTAAAGTTAGTTTTAGGCTTCGGGTGAGTGGATTCCTGAAAAAGAAGTATTTAACTTTTAGGAAAAGGGTGAGTGGGTTACTGCAAAAAACTTGATTTAAATTTAGTTTTAGGATAATAGTGATTGGATTATTGAGATAAGTTAATTCAAATTTAGTTTTAGGATTAGGGTGAATGGATTCCTGAAACAAATTTTTGGAAAGTTAGTTTTAGGTATCGGGCGCATGGATTCCTGAAAAAGTTTTTATCTTAGTTTTAGGAAAAGGGTGAGTGGTTTACTGAAAGAAGTTGATTTAAATTTAGTTTTCAGATAAGGGAGATTGGATTATTTCAACAAGTTAATTAGAATTTACTTTTAGGAATAGGGAGAGTCGATTCCTGAAACAATTTGCTTTAATGTTAGTTTTAGGGTTAGGGAGAGTGGGTTTCTGAAACAAAATTTTGTAAAGTTACTTTTAGGTTTCGGGTGAGTGGATTCCTGAAAAAAAATGATGTTAGTTTTAGGAAAAGGGTAAGTGGGTTACTTGAAAAAATTGATTTAAATTTTGTTTTGAGATAAGTGTGATTGGATTATTGTGATAAGTTAATTCAAATTTAGTTTTAGGATTAGGCTGAGTAGATTCCTGAAACAAATTTTTGGAAATTTAGTTTTAGGTATCGGGCACGTGTATTCCTAAAAAAGTTTTTATGTTAGTTTTAGGAAAAGGGTGAGTGGATTCCTGGAACAAGTAGATTTAAATTAATTTTCGGATAGTGGAGATTGGATTATTTCAACAAGTTAATTAGAATTTACTTTTAGGATTAGCGAGAGAGGATTGCTGAAACAAGTTGCTTTAACGTTAGTTTTAGGGTTAGGGTGAGCGGGTTTCTGAAACAAAATTTTGTAAAATTACTTTTAGATTTCGGGTGAGTGGATTCCTGAAAAAAAATTATGTTAGTTTTAGGAAAAGGGTGAGTGGGTTACTTGAAAAAATTGATTTAAATTTAGTTTTGGGATAAGAGTGATTGGATTATTGGGATAAGTTAATTTAAATTTAGTTTTAGAATCAGGGTGAGTGGATTCCTGAAACAACATTTTTTAAAGTTAGTTTTATGTTTTCGTGTGAATGGATTCCTGAAAAAAAATATTTTTTAGTTTTAGGTTAAAGTTCAGTGGGTTACTACAAAAAATGTTTGAAATTTAGTTTTCAGATAAGGGAGATTGGATTATTTCAACAAGTTAATTAGAATTTACTTTTAGGAATAGGGAGAGTCGATTCCTGAAACAAGTTGCTTTAATGTTAGTTTTAGGGTTAGGGTGAGTGGGTTCCTGAAACAAAATTTTGTAAAGTTACTTTTAGATTTCGGGTGAGTGGATTCCTGAAAAAAAATTATGTCAGTTTTAGGAAAAGGGTGAGTGGGTTAGTTGAAAAAATTGATTTAAATTTAGTTTTGGGATAAGAGTGATTGGATTATTGCGATAAGTTAATTTAAATTTAGTTTTAGAATCAGGGTGAGTGGATTCCTGAAACAAAATTTTTTAAAGTTAGTTTTATGTTTTCGTGTGAATGGATTCCTGAAAAAAATGTTTTTAGTTTTAGGTTAAAGTTCAGTGGGTTACTACAAAAAATGATTTAAATTTAGTTTTCAGATAAGGGAGATTGGATTATTTCAACAAGTTAATTAGAATTTACTTTTAGGATTAGCGAGAGAGGATTTCTGAAACAAGTTGCTTTGGGGCTCATTAGGATACCCGGCGTAAAAAAATCCGCCAGGCATGGAAGCGGCAAAAATCCGCCCGCACACACCGCCTGAACACCGACCACGCCATTATGAGTACACAAACCGAAAACCGCCATCGGCGGAAAAATCACACAAAATACCGCCCGCCATCGTCCGAGTCGGAGTCAAACCGCCCGCCACGGACGGAAACACGCACGACAACACAAAACCGCCCGCCCACACGGCCGACACACCGCACGTGAAATTACGATCGCACCGCCATGAGCGCGGAAAAACCACAAATATACTGCCCGCCAGCGCAAACAACGCCGATGAGAATCGACACGGCAGAAGCCATGGCGCCCACGTACCTGCACAGAAACCATCCGCACACAAAACCAATAGCACACAAAATGGCCAACAAGTCCACACAGCAAGGCACACACAAATACACAAGCACAGTACACATCCCGAAAACACCCCCCGGACAAACAAAAAATACAAAGGCCAGAACCCCAGACACAACACACCTGAAAACAACAGACCATGAGGACACACCCACATAGGTGAGTACAAAAGCAGCACTCCCACAGACCACAACCCCTTGCTACATTGCAAACCAGAGAGGAGAGGAGAGGACACAGTGACACAGCAAGGACAGCAGCACACCACAGAAACGCACACATCACAACCACCACCACCACCACCACCACCAAACACCACCACCACCACCACCACCACCAAACACCGGCACCACAAACCCCCTGCACATTACACAACACACACCGCACCAGCACCACAAACACCATGGCACCACAAAGGATGCCCAAGTTCACGCCCATGGAGCTGACGGTCATGGTCGACGAGATCATCAAGGTGTACCCACAAATCTATGGGAACATGGTCCAGCACACACCACTAGCCACCAGAAACAGAATGTGGACCTGGATCGTAGACCAGGTCAATGCAGTCGGGACCCTGCCCAGGAACAGAGTCGAGATAAACAAACGTTGGAATGACGTAAAGAGCCTGGTCAAGAAGAAGGAGGGCAAAAACAGAGAGCTGGCTGCCGTCACTGGCGGAGGGAATCCCGCGCTCTTTAAGACCTTCAAAGCGTGGGAGGAGAAGGTGCGAGTCGTAATCCATCCGGAGATCCTCGCCGGATTAGCAGGGGGAGTGGAGGCTGGTAAGTACAAACTAATGTATACCAGCACACCGCTATGTACTCACATGCGCAACCACCATGCCACAGCTCCCAGGGACAAACACCCCCATGTCCAGCACACAATACACAACACATCACACGCACATGCAACAGACACTACCACACACAGGCCAAACCGAACAACTGTAAGATGCGTGGGGACATGTGTACACTAAGCCAGCCACGTAACCACCAACAGGTCCCCAAATATGCCAGAAGCGCCACAACGAGCACCCACCACACCCATGTGTCCGCCACAGCTGCACTAACCGACAAGTAACAGGTAAGTGGCAGGAACACAAAGTGCAGTGGGTGGGACGGTGGACAGCCCAAGTACAACACACACCAGGCCCCAGTCCCACAGCACAGCAAGGAGGAGCATCCCCCACACCCCACAGCCACGTGTCAGCCACCGCAGTGCACAACGACAGCCGAAAGGCAGACATCACGGTCCACAGCAATCGGTGTCAGTGGGTGTACAGCCACCCCCACGACCCACTACACCCCCCACCCCCACAGACCTGCAACATGGAGCACCCCCGCTTAGAGCCATGTGGCATCCAGTACAGTGCACGCACGAACAACTTGCAGGTGGGAAACTGGACAGGGCTGGATTACTGGAGGCATGAGGACCATAACACCACCAACACATGGGACATGTCACGTAGCACACGGACACGCAGCACCGCCCACCGTCACGAACAAGTGAACAATGTGCACACGGACATGAACAGCAGACTCACACCCCACATGACCCATCACAGACATAGCAACACCCAAGGAGCCACGTCTGCATGCACAAGCCACACTGAATATAGTCCCACACGGCAGCCACTGTGCAACTCATCACACACAACCGAAACACCATTGAAGTCCTGTCCATGTAGCCCCCACTGCCTGTCAACCCCACACCCCACAACTACGCCTATGTAAGACAAACAACACTAGACGCAACAGAGCGGAACAACAGAAATGCACACGAACACCACTGAACCCATCAAACTCACAGACACACCATGCACATACAACATACCATCCATCCCATCCGTCAGCCCCAGTCACATGAAAGGCATGTCATCCGCACAGCTGCCACACATACAGCAGTCACGCTAAGACACATGCCCATGACCAACCATGTGCCAGAAGTCAATTAAGCGCACGACACACTGTGAGCAACAACACACAACATGGGCCACACCCCCCCGAGCACTGCAGTGATGCACATGGCACAGGGCAGCACGCACACCAAGGAGATGGGACAACTGCAATACGTTGGCTGGCACACAACTATCACTCACTCATAACGATGCGTCCAATGCCATGTCCAGTAACCACAACAGACAGCAAATATGCAGGGCATGTCAGGCATGCACACACCTCAGACCATGCACTGTCATGCTGCCACAACACATGTCACGTTCGGCACCCATGGCTCACAGCATGTACCCCAAAAGCATATCCCCTCCCAAATGCGAATCTGGGGCATGGCCCCCATGTTGCCATATGCGTTCCTAAGCGTTCCATTTGAACCCCAAAAGCATATTCCATCCCAAATGCGAATCTGGGGCATGGCCCCCATGTTGCCATATGCGTTCCTAAGCGTTCCATTTGAACCCCAAAAGCATATCCCCTCCCAAATGCGAATCTGGGGCATGGCCCCCATGTTGCCATATGCGTTCCTAAGCGTTCCATTTGAACCCCAAAAGCATATTCCATCCCAAATGCGAATCTGGGGCATGGCCCCCATGTTGCCATATGCGTTCCTAAGCGTTCCATTTGAACCCCAAAAGCATATCCCCTCCCAAATGCGAATCTGGGGCATGGCCCCCATGTTGCCATATGCGTTCCTAAGCGTTCCATTTGAACCCCAAAAGCATATTCCATCCCAAATGCGAATCTGGGGCATGGCCCCCATGTTGCCATATGCGTTCCTAAGCGTTCCATATGAACTCCAAAAGCAAAGTACAAACCAGACCCAGGATGGGCCAGGAGCCCGCATACACCAGAGTCACAATGAGTAGGGGCAAAGCAACACACCCATCGGCATGGCCAATCCGTCCCATGCCACATGTGCACAGCACACAATCCCATTGCCTAGCACACACAACTACAGATGCCACAGCCACACACTCGCCTCCGGGAAACCCATGTACGAGATTGCACGAACTGCCAATGTCAGACGACTAATACATACTTCGCCAGGTGCAACACAATAACAAATCTCATTTTCTCCACAGGTGACGAACTGCTGGACGCTGGGGATGGAGACAGCAGCCAGCACAGCCAGCCTACAAGCCCCCAACGAGGACACACGGATCTGGAGGATCTGTCCACCTCTTCGGACACGGACCACCAAGCTGGCCCATCTGGCGTGGCAGGGCCCAGCCGCTCCCCAGGACCCCTCCTACCCACCAACCCATCATCCAGGGATGCTGAACAGTCCCAGTCCCCTGCTGCCACTGTCGTTGCGGCCACACCCACGGTCATTGCGGCCACTACCACTGCCGCAACCGCCACCATCGCCGCACCGACCACCACCGCCTCCACCACCACCACGTCTTCGCTGGCACCAGCCCCAGCGCAGGTGGTGGCCCGGCCGACTGGATCCACCCTGGGAGCCACAGCGAGGACCGTGGTGAGCAATGTGGCTAGTGGGCAGGCCGGTGGCAGCAGGACTGGTAGGAGGAGCAGGGTCAGGGAAACGCCAGCCTCCCCTGGGAGCCATGCCCTGCCTCAAATGGCCAGAGTCCTTGGGGCCTATGAAGAGGCCCAAGGACAATGGGCCAGGTCTGCTACTGACACGCGGGAGGTGCTGGGGGTGCTGAGGTCCATGGACGCCCATATGGGCCAATTCGTGTCCCGTATGGACCAACTCGTGGACCTCATGGGCCAGCTGGTGGTGGCGGTGGGGTCACAGGCAAGGCCAGCAACACCACCTCCGCCACCACCTGCTAGGGCGCAGGGTCGGCCAGCAGTGTCCACTTCCCCTGCGTCCACAGCCAGTGAGCACACCTCACCCACCACCAGCAGGTCGCCACCACACACCCCCTCCCAAACGTGGAAGGGGCCATCCGAAGAGGAAACAGATCTCCCGGGAGGACTTCGCACGCTCCAGTCGCAAGTGAGGCAGCCAGCCAGCCTTCCGCCAGCCTTCCTTGACCAGCCACTGCATTGACTTGCTCTACGATCCCACTCCACACAGCCAGCTGGATGGCATGTGTGTGTTGGACTATGGACATAATCAATCAATCAATCAATCACGGCATTTATAGAGCGCGCTACTCACCCGGGAGGGTCTCAAGGCGCTGGGGAGGGGGTAAGTTACTGCTCGAACAGCCAGGTCTTGAGCTGCTTCCTGAAGGAGAGATGGTCCTGGGTTCGCCGAAGGTGAGTGGGGAGGGAGTTCCAGGTCTTGGCTGCCAGGTAGGAGAAGGATCTTCCTCCGGCGGTGGCTCTTCGGATGCGTGGTACGGTGGCGAGGGCGTGGCTGGTTGATCGTAGCTGGCGGGTGGGCGTGTAGAAGGTCATGCGGTCGTTGAGGTACTTGGGGCCCAGGTCGTGGAGGGCCTCGTGTGCGTGGGTGAGGAGTCTGAACGTGATTCTCTTGCTGACGGGGAGCCAGTGCAGGTCTTTCAGGTGTCCGGTGATGTGGCTGTGTCGGGGGATGTCCAGGATGAGTCGTGCGGAGGCGTTCTGGATGCGCTGGAGTCTTTTTTGAAGTTTGGCTGTGGTTCCGGCGTAGAGGGTGTTCCCATAGTCCAGTCGGCTGGTGACGAGTGCCTGGGTGACGGTCTTCCTGGTTTCAGTGGGGATCCATCTGAAGATCTTGCGGAGCATGCGCAGGGTGTTGAAGCAGGAAGATGAGACGGCGTTGACTTGTCTGGTCATCGACAGGGAGGAGTCCAGGATGAAGCCCAGGTTGCGTGCGTGGTCCGTTGGCTTGGGCGCGGTGCCCAGGGCCGGGGGCCACCAAGAGTCGTCCCAGGCGGAGGGTGATGAGCCCAGGATGAGGACTTCCGTCTTGAACCAGTGGGTACACCCTGATCATCACGCAGCCATGACCGACAGCTCATTGTCACTGCACGCACCACTTTTGTTATCACCTTACACACAATCACATGTCACAGTTCGTAATAAATGCACCTTATTCACTAACTGCTGTTTGTGCCCTGTGTTTTATTTGTACGGAATACAACGGCCACCTTGGGCGGAAGGGCACCTGATGCGTGGCATGGCAATGGAATCCGGAGGGCCTGCAGGGACCTAGGGGTGGGAGACAGAACAGGAGCACATTCAATGAGTGTGTCACACACCCATCACACAGTACATGTCAACAACTACAAGCAATGTACACACATCGCACAGAGCAATAGGGCACAATGCCACAGTCACCAACAGTGGCATACTACCCTGGCCATGGAGCGTTGACACACTGCACGCAGTGAACATACGGCCACCCTGACACAGCACACACACACCTGCACAGATACAGACACATCATCCGTCGTACATGGACACTCACCGTCAAGTGAAGTAGCGGGCGATGAGCTGCTGGCGCACATTCCCAGCTTCCTCCTCTCTGCTG
This sequence comes from Calotriton arnoldi, assembly GCA_963921515.1. Classification (NCBI taxonomy): domain Eukaryota; kingdom Metazoa; phylum Chordata; class Amphibia; order Caudata; family Salamandridae; genus Calotriton; species Calotriton arnoldi. Next base: position 108,530 of record CAWUFW010021281.1, on the reverse strand, counting down.
TCCACCTCACTCGAGCTGTCCTGGTCTGCGGGCTGGGGCCCTGGTTGATCTCCGTCATCCACAATGAGGGGGATCTGCTTCCGAATGGCCAGATTGTGCAGCATGCAGCACGCCACCACTATCTGGCACACCTTCTGTGGGGAGTACGCCAGTGCACCCCCGGTGCGGTCCAGGCACCTGAACCTGGACTTGAGGAGGCCAAAGGTACGCTCGACCACACGTCTGGTCCTCCCATGTGCCTCATTGTATCGATCGTCTGCTGGGGTGCGAGGATTCCTCAATGGACTGAGCAGCCATGCCCCATTCGGGTACGCAGAGTCACCTGGGTGTGAGGGACACAGAGAACCGTAGCTATTCCAACTGGACAGGGGACAGCATCGCACAACCAGCACGCTACACCACTCCACATACTCACCGACAATACAGGCACGATCCTGTTGCAGATTGGCCATCAGTCGTGGCAAGATGCTGTTGCGCATTATGTGTGCGTCATGGGCCGAGCCTGGAAACTTTGCACACACGTGGGTGATCACCATGTCCGCAAGGCACACCACTTGCACATTCAGGGAGTGCGTGTGCTTCCTGTTGCGGTACAGGTGCTCAGTGGCCTGTGGTGGAACAAGGCCAACATGAGTGCAGTCAATGGCTCCCACGACGTGTGGGATTCTGCCAAGGGCATAGAATGCACCCTTCACTGCCGCCAATTCACGAGCCCTGGGGAAGCGGATGTACCTGTTCCGGTACAGCATCATGGCTGCCAGTACATCCCTCAGCACCTTGCTGAACATGGGCTGGGACATCCCTCCTCCACTGCCCACTGTGTGCTGGAATGACCCAGTGGCGAAGAAATGCATGGCGGCCATCACCTTAGCCGTGGGGGTGACAGCAGTCGGATACACCCTGCGGGGACGGAGATGGGGCTCTAACATGGCACACAGTCGATGCAGAGTTGGCCTGTCCAGCCGAAACTTCCTGATTACCTCTGTATCGTCCATGTCCGCCAGCAATTGGTATGGGCGGTCAATGTTCGGTCTCCGCCTGGGTTAAATGGCAGAGGACACATGTCAAAGCAACACGGCACATAGCAATTTCGCATACACATCACTGACATGACTGAGCAAGCACATGAGCCACAGCCCAGCTGTCAAGCTGGGACGGCACGGCCACAATACACTTACACAGGTCTCCCAACAATGGCAATGGCAAGTGAGACATACCACTGCCATGTGCATGCACATGGGGATCTAGGCCCCAATGACTTGCGGGGCGTGCTGATGGGGACTGACTGCATATTCGTCAAGCGGCAACGCCACGGCAACATGAGTGTCTGCTGAGCATGGAACTGCTTCCGAGGCTGGATGAGTATGGCACACGACGACGACGATGTGGGCACGGGCTGAGCGGCCAATACAAGTGGGACCTGTGGCACGAGGGGATATGAGACAGTAGTAGGTGTCAGCACTGCACCCTATGTACAGCACTGTACGGATCACAGCTCCCGAAACATTGACTGGTGTCCACATTGACAGCCCCATGCCAAGACGGCTGTGTGCTTGCAGTCACACGTCACAGGTGAGAGGTTACATTGCACGTGCCAGGTGGCAGTCGTACAAAGTGAGAGCTGGCATGTGTGTGCATGTGTCTCCTGTTCAGGATCCACCAGATGGGCGCTGACTCTGTACTGACCATTGGACACAGCATGTTCCGTGGAAGGCTTGTGTGTGTGGGATGGTGGCACTGGATGTGCCTCCATTGGGTGGGGGGCCATGCACAGGGCGGGTACGTCGATGATTGCGCATTGTTGGTCACGGTGGGTGCACCAGCTAAGATGTGTTGCCCTGTGTTCAATTCCTATGTCCGCATGATGATGGACTGTAGATGTGGGCAGACTACACATTGGTCGATGTGCTGTCTATATGCATGTGCCTTCACACCAGGCACAGCTGCCCCTGCACATGTGACCCCTGCTGGACTCGCTGCTGGGTCTGTGGAGCTGATGCACCTTCTGCGCGTGGGGCGGACAGCTCTCCTCACTTCCCTCATTGCGCATGTCATGACTTTGCCGCAGGTGACATGGATCATGGAGGGCCCACATGTACGCGTGGGTAGGCTACACATGATTGTACACTGGTCGCCACCCCCAGTCAGTGTTTCGAATGGGAAGGTTGTTGTGCTGGTGGTATGTTCGATGTGGCGGATGGGCGGGCCTAGGTGCGGGCTTACATTCCGGACATGGGGGGTAGTTGGATTGGCGACTAGTTGCAGTACACACGGGACACGTCTCTTCCTTTCCACATCTGGGTCATCCCTTGTACTAACTGACAGTGATACAGTCATCTTCGCCCCAGCCCTCATGTCCTCCCCTCGCCCCCCAATATGCATGCTCACCTGCGAGGCTAGCGCTTGCACAGGCAGCCCCAAGCTCGCACCAGAGAGGGCAAGGAGTGAATGTGTGGGTCCAGTTGCATGAGTGGGCTGTCTCAGGGTATGATGTGTGGCGGGACGCCGTCCACCTGCGTGGTGCCCCAAATGGAGACCCGGCCTGCATGGACTATGCATCACAGTCTTCGCCTTCCGGATCCGCCACCTGCGACACCCAGTGGCTGTGGCTGCCCTTGCGGCCAGGCCGCGTCCGTCTGTGGCTGTTGGCCCACACATTCACTCTTTGGCCTCTCTGGGGAGGGCTCGGGGTGGTGGCGCACACGCTTGCACTTAGTCGCAATGGCATGTGTCGTGGTTGGTATGATGGGCAATGGATGGGATGGTGCGAGCCACCTCCCGTGACGTCAGTGCTGCTCGTGCTGTGGTGCGTCCCCCTACACTTCCATGTGACTTGTGCCATGCTAGACGTTGAGGTTCTATTGCCTGCGTGATATGACCAGGAGGAGCGCGAGGAGACCTCTCACACACCATGCTCCACTGCCATCCCGTGCCCTGTATCGCCTGTGCGGATTGACTATGTTGGGGTTACACCTGGTCGACTGGGGCTGTGTGTGCCTTGTCAAGGGGCATGGCGGGCGCACAACAGGATCCAGCTTGTCCACAGAGGGTGGGCTGAGGTGCGCCTGGTACCGCCTTGTACGTGTGCCCGGCTGCTGTGCACACACGTGTTCACTCCCCCCGACAGGTGTCCTCTCACAATGCCCAGGGAAGCGGTGGTGTACTGTTCATGACCCCTCCCAACACGGCGTGCTCCAACTTGGCATGTGCGCATCTACCCGTCGCACCCACCCACCTGAGCACTGCGTCCATACGACTTCACACGACACATGTGTGTCTTCCACAGTAGTGCTACTCATTTGCGTTGACATCCAATACCAGTGGACTACATGGTCATGTCACGACTGCCGTGTACTTCACATACTCTCATCCTCTCTCATTCGTACTTGTGAAATGAGTCAGCGGAGACAGTTTTGGTTTCAAACATTATATTGAGTCTTCTGTCCTCTGTGATGCAGTATAGTGGACACTACTGGCAGCGGAATACATGTTGAGGATATACTGAGCATGATTACAAATGGGATAGGGTGTGGGGTTACATCTGCTTGGCCAAGGCTGTGCTAATGTACATTTACGTATAGCTGCGGAGCTGCGGACTTTGACACAGACGGTATACATGTAGCCTACCAGACCGCTCGGCATCATGGGCACAGTCCATCTCAGTTCCATGTGACAGGTTTGCTGCGGTTGTTCCTCATGCACGCGTGCATGTGAGATGACATCAGGGCATGTGCTTGCGTGCATGCAGCGGCGTGCCACTTGTTGTTGCACTGTGGTGGTTACTGGACATGTCACAGTCACTGGGGTCGTGTTGTTGTTGTATGCACTTGTCGTCCATGCAAAGGTCCTGGTATGGGATTCCCGGGGCGGGGGTGGGAGGGTGCAGCACCCACAGACTCCAGGCGACCTATTCATGTCCACTGAGCGGTGTGTGTGTCCATGTGCGCTGGATCCATGTCGTGTCCTGGTTGTTCGTGCAGTTCCGTCCATGTGGGTGCGATGCACAGAGCCCATGCCACTGCCTCCCACGATGCATGCGGTGTTCCTGGATGTGATGGGGAACAGTGTGCATGTCCCGGTCATATCCGATGTCATGGCGATGTCGTTGATGGTGTGGTTACAGTTGCCGGTCGTTTGGTATGGCTGTTGTGGTGGTGACTGGCCAGTCCGTGCGGAAGCTGAGCATGGGTGCGGGGTTGGACTTCATAGGTCACTCGGGGAACCTGCGTTGTGGTCCGACGTATTTACAGGTTGTCAGGTATGCGATGCCGTCCAGCAGGGCTTCCATGTCATTGGTGGTGTACATGTTTGCCAGCCAATGAAGCGGATGGTGGCTGTCAAGGTGTTGTTCGTAGGTTGTCCCTTGGAGGACCATGATGGGGCATGCTGGGTGACATTCGATGTAGCTGTTCTCGATGATCCGTCGTGTGGAGGCACAGTGGTTCCATTTCAGTGCGCGTGCGATGTTGGCCACATACGCCATGCCCCCATAGGCAGAGCAGGCCCTGTCGTGTGCGTCCAGAGGGAGGAGTAGTGGTAGCAGGTCCGCCTTCAGACATGCCGGGTTGGAGAGGCATATCTCGACGGGATGCTGGTAGGGACACCTCCGACAGTAGAAGACGGGCATGACGCAGCTGAACAATGTGATGCGGTAAGTCAGTCGGTAACTTACGTTCAGCAGGGACAGGAGATCGCATCCCAATGTATGTATCGTGTTGGTTTGGTACAGCTTGAGCTGTTCGGCGTAGTTGGGTAGGTGTGTTGCGGTTGCCATTTCGCAGCGGTTCGTAGAGGTGGCGTGCTCCGGCTGTGTGTGCAGTCTGCAATGTGCACGCTCCGGGGTTGCTGTGAGCTCTGTGTAGTCGTGGGGAGACAGGACTTGTGTTCTGTTGGCTTGTTTGGAGGACACGGGCCCTCTTCCCACATGCTTCTCAGACAGTTCAAGGTCAGTGCTGTGTGACTCCTTCCAATTAACTTGCATGTGGCCGACATGGGGGAGTGTTTTCTTCTTTCTTCCCCGTCCGTTGTGTGCTTCTGTGATATGCGCTATCTGCCCTGTGGTCGGTCTCCTCGGCATGCCTGTGTTGGTCTATTCTTGGACAATGGCTGTATTCACCGGCTTCTTTCGTAGGGCTGTGGTTTCGGTGTTGGAATGGAAGGTCATTCAGTGCTGTCTGCTCTCCCTTGTGTGGGCGGCAGGCTGCCTTTCCGCTCTGCGTTGGGCCTTGTGTGTGGATGTAATTCTTGGGCCACCTGTTGTCGGTCCCCGGGCTCTTTGGTGTTCCGTTTCATGTGTCTTGTTCATATGTGCAGGGTGGTATGGGTTTTTCAGTGTGGTACTGGCGTTCCTCTTCCCGAAGGGGCCCTGCTTCTCCTAGTTGGTGTTGCCGCCGCTGTGTGCTTCGCCATGTTTGTTACACTGGGGTGTGTCCTGCTGTTGCGTGACTTCACTGACATGTGTGCGTCGGTTGTGTGGCGTTGGGTGTTGTCCGTGAATTGGGCGTTGGGGACATGTCTGTGGCCGGCCTGTCACGTGTCATGTGCGTTCGGGGTGGGGCTGATGTGTGTGCTGCTTGGTTGTGTCCCTGTGTCTCTGTGCGACGCATGCATGGCGCTGCGGTTGGCCTCTGCGTTGTGCGCATGTGTGGCGGCGTCATCGGCGCTTTGGGGCCGTGACGGGGTGGTTGGTTCCTAGTCCCAGGTGGTGTGTACACATGTGTTCTGCGATGTTAGGATTTGGCCTGTGTGTCATATGTGGATGCAATGGTGGATGTGTAGTGTGCACGCGCTGGTGGGGGTTGTCCGCTTTTTCCGCCCTTGCACTGTGTGCGCTGTTTGCGTGCACTTGTTGTGTGTGTGCCTACCTGCGTCTCCGCGGTACGTTGCGTCCTTGGTGGTGCATCAGCAGAAGCATGGGAAGGGCCTGCAGTGCTGGATTCATGCCCAGGGTGCCGCTTCTTCGTTGTCCGTGCTCTGCGTCCGTGTTTCCGCCTCTCTTTCACGTGCGGTGTCTCTTTGCCGTGGGAGCCGTTTGTTTGCGGCATCGTAATTTATGCGCCGGGCGGGACGTGTTTCGTCGGACGGTGTGTGTCAGTTGAGCTGCGCCGCTACGTGTACGGGCGCACTTTGATGGCGGACGGTGTTGCTGGCTTGCCGGCGGTGTTTGGCCTACTTTTCGCATCGTAATTGGGCGGGCGTGTGGACTGCTGCGTGCCGGCGGTAACTGGTGGTTTTTGCATCCGCCAGCACGGCGGTGGTGCTTCCGCCCGCCATCGTAATGTGCCCCTTAAATACTTCTTTTTTCAGGAATCCACTCACCCAAAACCTAAAACTAACTTTACAAAATTTTGTTTCAGGAATCCACTCATCCTAACCCTAAAACTAATTTTAAAGAAACTTGTTTTAGGAAACTACTTTCCCTAACCTAAAAAGAAAATTTTAATTAACTTGTTGAAATAATCAAATCTCCCTTATCCTAAAACTAAATATAAATCATTTTTTTGCAGTAACCCACTTACATTTTTCCTAAAACTAAAAAATATTCTTTTTTCAGGAATCCATTCACCCGAAACCTAAAACTAACTTTAAAATATTTTGTTTCAGGAATCCACTCACCCAAATCCTAAAACTAAATTTAAATTAACTTATCTCAATAATCGAATCACTATTATCATAAAACTAAATTTAAATCATTTTTTTCAAGTAACCCACTCACCCTTTTCCTAAAACTAACATAATTTTTTTTAGGAATCCACTTACCCTAACCCTAAAACTAACTTTAAAGCAACTTGATTCAGGAATCCACTCTCTCTAATCCTAAAAGTAAATTTTAATTAACTTTTTGAAATAATCCAATCTCCCTTATCCAAAAACTAAATGTATATCTACTTGTTGCAGTAATCCACTCACCCTTTTCCTTAAACTAACATAAAAAACTATTTTCAGGAATCCATGCGCCCAATACCTAAAACAAAATTTCAAAAAGTTTATTTCAGGAATCCACTCACCCTAATCCTAAAACTAAATTTAAATTAACTTATCACAATAATCAATTCACTCTTATCCTGAAACTAATTTTAAATCTATCTTTTGCAGTAACCCACTCATCATTTTCCTAAAGCTAACATAACATTTTTTTTCAGGAATCCACTCACCCGAAAACTAAAACTAACTTTTAAAAATTTGGATTCAGGAATCCACTCTCCCTGTTCCTAAAAGTAAATTTAAATTAATTTGTTGAAATAATCCAATCACCCTTATCCTAAAACTAAATTTAAATCATTTTTTGCAGTAACCCACTGAACTTTTTCCTAAAACTAAAAAACATTTTTTTCAGGAATCCATTCACACGAAAACATAAAACTAACTTTAAAAAATGTTGTTTCAGGAATCCACTCACCCTGATTCTAAACTAAATTTAAATGAACTTATCGCAATAATCCAATCACTCTTATCCCAAAACTAAATTTAAATCAATTTTTTCAAGTAACCCACTCACCCTTTTCCTAAAACTAACATAATTTTTTTTCAGGAATCCACTCACCCAAAATCTAAAAGTAACTTTACAAAATTTTGTTTCAGGAACCCACTCACCCTTACCCTAAAACTAACGTTAAAGCAACTTGTTTCAGCAATCCTCTCTCGCTAATCCTAAAAGTAAATTCTAATTAACTTGTTGAAATAATCCAATCTCCATTATCCGAAAACTAAATTTAAATCTACTTGTTCCAGGAATCCACTCACCCTTTTCCTAAAACTAACATAAAAACTTTTTCAGGAATCCATGCGCCCGATACCTAAAACTAACTTTCCAAAAATTTGTTTCAGGAATCCATTCACCGTAATCCTAAAACTAAATTTGAATGAACTTATCTCAATAATCCAATCACTATTATCCTAAAACTAAATTTAAATCAATTATTTCCAGTAACCCACTCACCCTTTTCCTAAAACTTAAAAACTTCTTTTTCAGGAATCCACTCACCCGAAACCTAAAACTAACTTTACAAAATTTTGTTTCAGGAATCCACTCATCTTAACCCTAAAACTAATTTTAAAGAAACTTGTTTCAGGAATCTACTTTCCCTAACCTAAAAAGAAAATTTTAATTAACTTGTTGAAATAATCTAATCACCCATATCCTAAAACTAAATATAAATTTTTTTTTTGCAGTAACCCACTTACCATTTTCCTAAAATAAAAAAACATTATTTTTTCAGGAATCCATTCACCCGAAACCTAAAACTAACTTTAAAAAATTTTGTTTCAGGAATGCACTCACCCTAATCCTAAAACTAAATTTAAATTAACTTATCTCAATAATCGAATCACTATTATCCTAAAACTAAATTTAAATCAATTTTTTCAAGTAACCCACTCACCCTTTTCCTAAAACTAACATCATTTTTTTTTAGGAATCCACTCACCCGAAATCTAAAATTAACTTTACAAAATTTTGTTTCAGGTACCCACTCACCCTAACCCTAAAACTAACTTTAAAACAGCTTGTTTCAGGAATCCACTCTCCCTAATCCTAAAAGTAAATTTTAATTAACTTTTTGAAATAATCCAATCTCCCTTATCCAAAAACTAAATTTATATCTACTTGTTGCAGTAATCCACTCACCCTTTTCCTTAAACTAACATAAAAAACTTTTTTCAGGAATCCATGCCCCAATACCTAAAACTAAATTTCAAAAAGTTTATTTCAGGAATCCACTCACCCTAATCCAAAACTAAATTTAGATTAACTAATCACAATAATCCAATCACTCTTATCCTGAAACTAATTTTAAATCTATCTTTTGCAGTAACCCACTCATCATTTTCCTAAAGCTAACATAACTTTTTGTTTCAGTAATCCACTCACCCGATACCTAAAACTAACTTTTAAAATTTTGATTCAGGAATCCACTCACCCTTACCCTAAAAGTAACTTTAAAACAACTTGCTTCAGGAATCCACTCTCCCTGTTCCTAAAAGTAAATTTAAATTAATTTGTTGAAATAATCCAATCACCCTTATCCTAAAACTAAATTTAAATCATTTTTTGCAGTAACCCACTGAACTTTTTCCTAAAACTAAAAAACATTTTTTTCAGGAATCCATTCACACGAAAATATAAAACTAACTTTAAAAAATTTTGTTTCAGGAATCCACTCACCCTGATTCTAAAACTAAATTTAAATTAACTTATCGCAATAATCCAATCACTCTTATCCTAAAACTAAATTTAAATCAATTTTTTCAAGTAACCCACTCACCCTTTTCCTAAAACTAACATAATTTTTTTTCAGGAATCCACTCACCCGAAATCTAAAAGTAACTTTACAAAATTTTGTTTCAGGAACCCACTCACCCTAACCCTAAAACTAACGTTAAAGCAACTTGTTTCAGCAATCCTCTCTCGCTAATCCTAAAAGTAAATTCTAATTAATTTGTTGAAATAATCCAATCTCCATTATCCGAAAACTAAATTTAAATCTACTTGTTCCAGGAATCCACTCACCCTTTTCCTAAAACTAACATAAAAAGCTTTTTTTCGGAATACACGCGCCCAATACCTAAAACTAAATTCCCCAAAACTTTTTTCAGGAATCTACTCACGCTAATCCTAAAACTAAATTTGAATTAACTTATCACAATAATCCAATCAAACTTATCCCAAAACAAAATTTAAATCAATTTTTTCAAGTAACCCACTCACCCTTTTCCTAAAACTAACATCATTTTTTTTCAGGAATCCACTCACCCGAAACCTAAAAGTAACTTTACAAAATTTTGTTTCAGAAACCCACTCTCCCTAACCCTAAAACTAACATTAAATCAACTTGTTTCAGGAATCCACTCTCCCTAATCCTAAAAGTAAATTCTAATTAACTTGTTGAAATAATCCAATCTCCATTATCTGAAAACTAAATTTAAATCAACTTCTTTCAGTAAACCACTCACCCTTTTCCTAAAACTAACATAAAAACTTTTTTCAGGAATACCATGCGCCCGATACCTAAAACTAACTTTCCAAAAATTTGTTTCAGGAATCCATTCACCCTAATCCTAAAACTAAATTTGAATTAACTTATCTCAATAATCCAATCACTATTATCCTAAAACTAAATTTAAATCAATTTTTTGCAGTAACCCACTCACCCTTTTCCTAAAACTTAAATACTTCTTTTTCAGGAATCCACTCACCCAAAACCTAAAACTAACTTTACAAAATTTTGTTTCAGGAATCCACTCATCCTAACCCTAAAACTAATTTTAAAGAAACTTGTTTCAGGAATCTACTTTCCCTAACCTAAAAAGAAAATTTTAATTAACTTGTTGAAATAATCCAATCACCCTTATCCTAAAACTAAATATAAATCAATTTTTGCAGTAACCCACTTACCTTTTTCCTAAAACTAAAAAACATTCTTTTTTCAGGAATCCATTCACCCGAAACCTAAAACTAACTTTAAAATATTTTGTTTCAGGAATCCACTCACCCAAATCCTAAAACTAAATTTAAATTAACTTATCTCAATAATCGAATCACTATTATCATAAAACTAAATTTAAATCAATTTTTTCAAGTAACCCACTCACCCTTTTCCTAAAACTAACATAATTTTTTTTTAGGAATCCACTTACCCTAACCCTAAAACTAACTTTAAAGCAACTTGATTCAGGAATCCACTCTCTCTAATCCTAAAAGTAAATTTTAATTAACTTTTTGAAATAATCCAATCTCCCTTATCCAAAAACTAAATTTATATCTACTTGTTGCAGTAATCCACTCACCCTTTTCCTTAAACTAACATAAAAAACTATTTTCAGGAATCCATGCGCCCAATACCTAAAACAAAATTTCAAAAAGTTTATTTCAGGAATCCACTCACCCTAATCCTAAAACTAAATTTAAATTAACTTATCACAATAATCCATTCACTCTTATCCTGAAACTAATTTTAAATCTATCTTTTGCAGTAACCCACTCATCATTTTCCTAAAGCTAACATAACATTTTTTTCAGGAATCCACTCACCCGAAAACTAAAACTAACTTTTAAAAATTTGGATTCAGGAATCCACTCTCCCTGTTCCTAAAAGTAAATTTAAATTAATTTGTTGAAATAATCCAATCACCCTTATCCTAAAACTAAATTTAAATCATTTTTTGCAGTAACCCACTGAACTTTTTCCTAAAACTAAAAAACATTTTTTTCAGGAATCCATTCACACGAAAACATAAAACTAACTTTAAAAAATGTTGTTTCAGGAATCCACTCACCCTGATTCTAAACTAAATTTAAATGAACTTATCGCAATAATCCAATCACTCTTATCCCAAAACTAAATTTAAATCAATTTTTTCAAGTAACCCACTCACCCTTTTCCTAAAACTAACATAATTTTTTTTCAGGAATCCACTCACCCAAAATCTAAAAGTAACTTTACAAAATTTTGTTTCAGGAACCCACTCACCCTAACCCTAAAACTAACGTTAAAGCAACTTGTTTCAGCAATCCTCTCTCGCTAATCCTAAAAGTAAATTCTAATTAACTTGTTGAAATAATCCAATCTCCATTATCCGAAAACTAAATTTAAATCTACTTGTTCCAGGAATCCACTCACCCTTTCCCTAAAACTAACATAAAAAGCTTTTTTCAGGAATACACGCGCCCGATACCTAAAACTAAATTTCAAAAAATTTGTTTCAGGAATCTACTTACCCTAATCCTAAAGCTAAATTTGAATTAACTTATCACAATAATCCATTCACACTTATCCCAAAACAAAATTTAAATCAATTTTTTCAAGTAACCCACTCACCCTTTTCCTAAAACTAACATCATTTTTTTTCAGGAATCCACTCACCCGAAACCTAAAAGTAACTTTACAAAATTTTGTTTCAGAAACCCACTCTCCCTAACCCTAAAACTAACATTAAATCAACTTATTTCAGGAATCCACTCTCCCTAGTCCTAAAAGTAAATTCTAATTAACTTGTTGAAATAATCCAATCTCCCTTATCTGAAAACTAAATTTAAATCAACTTCTTTCAGTAAACCACTCACCCGTTTCCTAAAACTAACATAAAAACTTTTTTCAGGAAACCATGCGCCCGATACCTAAAACTAACTTTCCAAAAATTTGTTTCAGGAATCCATTCACCCTAATCCTAAAACTAAATTTGGATTAACTTATCTCAATAATCCAATCACTATTATCCTAAAACTAAATTTAAATCAATTTTTTGCAGTAACCCACTCACCCTTTTCCTAAAACTTAAATACTTCTTTTTCAGGAATCCACTCACCCAAAACCTAAAACTAACTTTACAAAATTTTGTTTCAGGAATCCACTCATCCTAACCCTAAAACTAATTTTAAAGAAACTTGTTTCAGGAATCTACTTTCCCTAACCTAAAAAGAAAATTTTAATTAACTTGTTGAAATAATCCAATCACCCTTATCCTAAAACTAAATATAAATCATTTTTTTGCAGTAACCCACTTACCTTTTTCCTAAAACTAAAAAACATTCTTTTTTCAGGAATCCATTCACCCGAAACCTAAAACTAACTTTAAAAAATTTTGTTTCAGGAATCCACTCACCCTAATCCTAAAACTAAATTTAAATTAACTTATCTCAATAATCGAATCACTATTATCATAAAACTAAATTTAAATCAATTTTTTCAAGTAACCCACTCACCCTTTTCCTAAAACTAACATAATTTTTTTTTAGTAATCCACTTACCCTAACCCTAAAACTAACTTTAAAGCAACTTGATTCAGGAATCCACTCTCTCTAATCCTAAAAGTAAATTTTAATTAACTTTTTGAAATAATCCAATCTCCCTTATCCAAAAACTAAATTTATATCTACTTGTTGCGGTAATCCACTCACCCTTTTCCTTAAACTAACATAAAAAACTTTTTTCAGGAATCCATGCGCCCAATACCTAAAACAAAATTTCAAAAAGTTTATTTCAGGAATCCACTCACCCTAATCCTAAAACTAAATTTAAATTAACTTATCACAATAATCCATTCACTCTTATCCTGAAACTAATTTTAAATCTATCTTTTGCAGTAACCCACTCATCATTTTCCTAAAGCTAACATAACTTTTTTTTCAGGAATCCACTCACCCGAAAACTAAAACTAACTTTTAAAAATTTGGATTCAGGAATCCACTCTCCCTGTTCCTAAAAGTAAATTTAAATTAATTTGTTGAAATAATCCAATCACCCTTATCCTAAAACTAAATTTAAATCATTTTTTGCAGTAACCCACTGAACTTTTTCCTAAAACTAAAAAACATTTTTTTCAGGAATCCATTCACACGAAAACATAAAACTAACTTTAAAAAATGTTGTTTCAGGAATCCACTCACCCTGATTCTAAACTAAATTTAAATGAACTTATCGCAATAATCCAATCACTCTTATCCCAAAACTAAATTTAAATCAATTTTTTCAAGTAACCCACTCACCCTTTTCCTAAAACTAACATAATTTTTTTTCAGGAATCCACTCACCCGAAATCTAAAAGTAACTTTACAAAATTTTGTTTCAGGAACCCACTCACCCTAACCCTAAAACTAACGTTAAAGCAACTTGTTTCAGCAATCCTCTCTCGCTAATCCTAAAAGTAAATTCTAATTAACTTGTTGAAATAATCCAATCTCCATTATCCGAAAACTAAATTTAAATCTACTTGTTCCAGGAATCCACTCACCCTTTTCCTAAAACTAACATAAAAACTTTTTTCAGGAATCCACGCGCCCGATACCTAAAACTAAATTTCCAAAAATTTGTTTCAGGAATCCACTCACCCTAATCCTAAAACTAAATTTGAATTAACTTATCACAATAATCCAATCACTCTTATCCTGAAACTAATTTTAAATCTATCTTTTGCAGTAACCCACTCATCATTTTCCTAAAGCTAACATAACATTTTTTTCAGGAATCCACTCACCCGAAAACTAAAACTAACTTTTAAAAATTTGGATTCAGGAATCCACTCTCCCTGTTCCTAAAAGTAAATTTAAATTAATTTGTTGAAATAATCCAATCACCCTTATCCTAAAACTAAATTTAAATCATTTTTTGCAGTAACCCACTGAACTTTTTCCTAAAACTAAAAAACATTTTTTTCAGGAATCCATTCACACGAAACCATAAAACTAACTTTAAAAAAATTTGTTTCAGGAATCCACTCACCCTGATTCTAAAACTAAATTTAAATTAACTTATCGCAATAATCCAATCACTCTTATCCCAAAACTAAATTTAAATCAATTTTTTCAAGTAACCCACTCACCCTTTTCCTAAAACTAACATAATTTTTTTTCAGGAATCCACTCACCCGAAATCTAAAAGTAACTTTACAAAATTTTGTTTCAGGTACCCACTCACCCTAACCCTAAAACTAACTTTAAAGCAACTTGTTTCAGGAATCCACTCTCCCTAATCCTAAAAGTAAATTTTAATTAACTTGTTGAAATAATCCAATCTCCCTTATCCAAAAACTAAATTTATATCTACTTGTTGCAGTAATCCACTCACCCTTTTCCTTAAACTAACATAAAAAACTTTTTCAGGAATCCATGCGCCCAATACCTAAAACTAAATTTCAAAAAGTTTATTTCAGGAATCCACTCACCCTAATCCTAAAACTAAATTTAAATTAACTTATCACAATAATCCAATCACTCTTATCCTGAAACTAATTTTAAATCTATCTTTTGCAGTAACCCACTCATCATTTTCCTAAAGCTAACATAACTTTTTTTTTCAGTAATCCACTCACCCGATACCTAAAACTAACTTTTAAAAATTTTGATTCAGGAATCCACTCACCCTTACCCTAAAAGTAACTTTAAAACAACTTGCTTCAGGAATCCACTCTCCCTGTTCCTAAAAGTAAATTTAAATTAATTTGTTGAAATAATCCAATCACCCTTATCCTAAAACTAAATTTAAATCATTTTTTGCAGTAACCCACTGAACTTTTTCCTAAAACTAAAAAACATTTTTTTCAGGAATCCATTCACACGAAAACATAAAACTAACTTTAAAAAATGTTGTTTCAGGAATCCACTCACCCTGATTCTAAACTAAATTTAAATGAACTTATCGCAATAATCCAATCACTCTTATCCCAAAACTAAATTTAAATCAATTTTTTCAAGTAACCCACTCACCCTTTTCCTAAAACTAACATAATTTTTTTTCAGGAATCCACTCACCCAAAATCTAAAAGTAACTTTACAAAATTTTGTTTCAGGAACCCACTCACCCTAACCCTAAAACTAACGTTAAAGCAACTTGTTTCAGCAATCCTCTCTCGCTAATCCTAAAAGTAAATTCTAATTAACTTGTTGAAATAATCCAATCTCCATTATCCGAAAACTAAATTTAAATCTACTTGTTCCAGGAATCCACTCACCCTTTTCCTAAAACTAACATAAAAGCTTTTTCAGGAATACACGCGCCCGATACCTAAAACTAAATTTCCAAAAATTTGTTTCAGGAATCTACTCACCCTAATCCTAAAACTACATTTGAATTAACTTATCAAAATAATCCAATCACACTTATCCCAAAACAAAATTTTAATCAATTTTTTCAAGTAACCCACTCACCCTTTTCCTAAAACTAACATCATTTTTTTTCCAGGAATCCACTCACCCGAAACCTAAAAGTAACTTTACAAAATTTTGTTTCAGAAACCCACTCTCCCTAACCCTAAAACTAACATTAAATCAACTTATTTCAGGAATCCACTCTCCCTAGTCCTAAAAGTAAATTCTAATTAACTTGTTGAAATAATCCAATCTCCCTTATCTGAAAACTAAATTTAAATCAACTTCTTTCAGTAAACCACTCACCCGTTTCCTAAAACTAACATAAAAACTTTTTTCAGGAAACCATGCGCCCGATACCTAAAACTAACTTTCCAAAAATTTGTTTCAGGAATCCATTCACCCTAATCCTAAAACTAAATTTGAATTAACTTATCTCAATAATCCAATCACTATTATCCTAAAACTAAATTTAAATCAATTTTTTGCAGTAACCCACTCACCCTTTTCCTAAAAGTTAAATACTTCTTTTTTCAGGAATCCACTCACCCAAAACCTAAAACTAACTTTACAAAATTTTGTTTCAGCACTCCACTCATCCTATCCCTAAAACTAATTTTAAAGAAACTTGTTTCAGGAATCTACTTTCCCTAACCTAAAAAGAAAATTTTAATTAACTTGTTGAAATAATCCAATCACCCTTATCCTAAAACTAAATATAAATCATTTTTTTGCAGTAACCCACTTACCTTTTTCCTAAAACTAAAAAACATTCTTTTTTCAGGAATCCATTCACCCGAAACCTAAAACTAACTTTAAAAAATTTTGTTTCAGGAATCCACTCACCCTAATCCTAAAACTAAATTTAAATTAACTTATCTCAATAATCGAATCACTATTATCATAAAACTAAATTTAAATCAATTTTTTCAAGTAACCCACTCACCCTTTTCCTAAAACTAACATAATTTTTTTTTAGTAATCCACTTACCCTAACCCTAAAACTAACTTTAAAGCAACTTGATTCAGGAATCCACTCTCTCTAATCCTAAAAGTAAATTTTAATTAACTTTTTGAAATAATCCAATCTCCCTTATCCAAAAACTAAATTTATATCTACTTGTTGCAGTAATCCACTCACCCTTTTCCTTAAACTAACATAAAAAACTATTTTCAGGAATCCATGCGCCCAATACCTAAAACTAAATTTCAAAAAGTTTATTTCAGGAATCCACTCACCCTAATCCTAAAACTAAATTTAAATTAACTTATCACAATAATCCAATCACTCTTATCCTGAAACTAATTTTAAATCTATCTTTTGCAGTAACCCACTCATCATTTTCCTAAAGCTAACATAACTTTTTTTTCAGGAATCCACTCACCCGAAAACTAAAACTAACTTTTAAAAATTTGGATTCAGGAATCCACTCTCCCTGTTCCTAAAAGTAAATTTAAATTAATTTGTTGAAATAATCCAATCACCCTTATCCTAAAACTAAATTTAAATCATTTTTTGCAGTAACCCACTGAACTTTTTCCTAAAACTAAAAAACATTTTTTTTCAGGAATCCATTCACACGAAAACATAAAACTAACTTTAAAAAATATTGTTTCAGGAATCCACTCACCCTGATTCTAAAACTAAATTTAAATGAACTTATCGCAATAATCCAATCACTCTTATCCCAAAACTAAATTTAAATCAATTTTTTCAAGTAACCCACTCACCCTTTTCCTAAAACTAACATAATTTTTTTTCAGGAATCCACTCACCCGAAATCTAAAAGTAACTTTACAAAATTTTGTTTCAGGAACCCACTCACCCTAACCCTAAAACTAACGTTAAAGCAACTTGTTTCAGGAATCCACTCTCGCTAATCCTAAAAGTAAATTCTAATTAATTTGTTGAAATAATCCAATCTCCCTTATCCAAAAACTAAATTTATATCTACTTGTTGCAGTAATCCACTCACCCTTTTCCTTAAACTAACATAAAAAACTTTTTCCAGGAATCCATGCGCCCAATACCTAAAACTAAATTTCAAAAACTTTATTTCAGGAATCCACTCACCCTAATCCTAAAACTAAATTTAAATTAACTTATCACAATAATCCAATCACTCTTATCCTGAAACTAATTTTAAATCTATCTTTTGCAGTAACCCACTCATCATTTTCCTAAAGCTAACATAACTTTTTGTTTCAGGAATCCACTCACCCGAAAACTAAAACTAACTTTTAAAAATTTTGATTCAGGAATCCACTCACCCTTACCCTAAAAGTAACTTTAAAACAACTTGCTTCAGGAATCCACTCTCCCTGTTCCTAAAAGTAAATTTTAATTAATTTGTTGAAATAATCCAATCACCCTTATCCTAAAACTAAATTTAAATCATTTTTTGCAGTAACCCACTGAACTTTTTCCTAAAACTAAAAAACATTTTTTTCAGGAATCCATTCACACGAAAACATAAAACTAACTTTAAAAAATTTTGTTTCAGGAATCCACTCACCCTGATTCTAAAACTAAATTTAAATTAACTTATCGCAATAATCCAATCACTCTTATCCTAAAACTAAATTTAAATCAATTTTTTCAAGTAACCCACTCACCCTTTTCCTAAAACTAACATAATTTTTTTTTCAGGAATCCACTCACCCGAAATCTAAAAGTAACTTTACAAAATTTTGTTTCAGGAACCCACTCACCCTAACCCTAAAACTAACGTTAAAGCAACTTGTTTCAGCAATCCTCTCTCGCTAATCCTAAAAGTAAATTCTAATTAACTTGTTGAAATAATCCAATCTCCATTATCCGAAAACTAAATTTAAATCTACTTGTTCCAGGAATCCACTCACCCTTTTCCTAAAACTAACATAAAAAACTTTTTTCAGGAATCCACGCGCCCGATACCTAAAACTAAATTTCCAAAAATTTGTTTCAGGAATCTACTCACCCTAATCCTAAAACTAAATTTGAATTAACTTATCACAATAATCCAATCACACTTATCCCAAAACAAAATTTAAATCAATTTTTTCAAGTAACCCACTCACCCTTTTCCTAAAACTAACATCGTTTTTTTTCAGGAATCCACTCACCCGAAACCTAAAAGTAACTTTACAAAATTTTGTTTCAGAAACCCACTCTCCCTAACCCTAAAACTAACATTAAATCAACTTGTTTCAGGAATCCACTCTCCCTATTCCTAAAAGTAAATTCTAATTAACTTGTTGAAATAATCCAATCTCCCTTATCTGAAAACTAAATTTAAATCAACTTCTTTCAGTAAACCACTCACCCTTTTCCTAAAACTAACATAAAAACTTTTTCAGGAATCCATGCGCCCGATACCTAAAACTAACTTTCCAA
Organism: Calotriton arnoldi; assembly: GCA_963921515.1. Classification (NCBI taxonomy): domain Eukaryota; kingdom Metazoa; phylum Chordata; class Amphibia; order Caudata; family Salamandridae; genus Calotriton; species Calotriton arnoldi. The sequence goes on along the minus strand of CAWUFW010021281.1, from coordinate 89,574 downwards.
AAATTTGTTTCAGGAATCCATTCACCCTAATCCTAAAACTAAATTTGAATTAACTTATCTCAATAATCCAATCACTATTATCCTAAAACTAAATTTAAATCAATTTTTTGCAGTAACCCACTCACCCTTTTCCTAAAACTTAAATACTTCTTTTTCAGGAATCCACTCACCCAAAACCTAAAACTAACTTTACAAAATTTTGTTTCAGGAATCCACTCATCCTAACCCTAAAACTAATTTTAAAGAAACTTGTTTCAGGAATCTACTTTCCCTAACCTAAAAAGAAAATTTTAATTAACTTGTTGAAATAATCCAATCACCCTTATCCTAAAACTAAATATAAATCATTTTTTTGCAGTAACCCACTTACCTTTTTCCTAAAACTAAAAAAATATTTTGTTTCAGGAATCCACTCACCCAAATCCTAAAACTAAATTTAAATCATTTTTTTCAAGTAACCCACTCACCCTTTTCCTAAAACTAACATAATTTTTTTTAGGAATCCACTTACCCTAACCCTAAAACTAACTTTAAAGCAACTTGATTCAGGAATCCACTCTCTCTAATCCTAAAAGTAAATTTTAATTAACTTTTTGAAATAATCCAATCTCCCTTATCCAAAAACTAAATTTATATCTACTTGTTGCAGTAATCCACTCACCCTTTTCCTTAAACTAACATAAAAAACTATTTTCAGGAATCCATGCGCCCAATACCTAAAACAAAATTTCAAAAAGTTTATTTCAGGAATCCACTCACCCTAATCCTAAAACTAAATTTAAATTAACTTATCACAATAATCCATTCACTCTTATCCTGAAACTAATTTTAAATCTATCTTTTGCAGTAACCCACTCATCATTTTCCTAAAGCTAACATAACATTTTTTTTCAGGAATCCACTCACCCGAAAACTAAAACTAACTTTTAAAAATTTGGATTCAGGAATCCACTCTCCCTGTTCCTAAAAGTAAATTTAAATTAATTTGTTGAAATAATCCAATCACCCTTATCCTAAAACTAAATTTAAATCATTTTTTGCAGTAACCCACTGAACTTTTTCCTAAAACTAAAAAACATTTTTTTTCAGGAATCCATTCACACGAAAACATAAAACTAACTTTAAAAAATGTTGTTTCAGGAATCCACTCACCCTGATTCTAAAACTAAATTTAAATTAACTTATCGCAATAATCCAATCACTCTTATCCCAAAACTAAATTTAAATCAATTTTTTCAAGTAACCCACTCACCCTTTTCCTAAAACTAACATAATTTTTTTTTCAGGAATCCACTCACCCAAAATCTAAAAGTAACTTTACAAAATTTTGTTTCAGGAACCCACTCACCCTAACCCTAAAACTAACGTTAAAGCAACTTGTTTCAGCAATCCTCTCTCGCTAATCCTAAAAGTAAATTCTAATTAACTTGTTGAAATAATCCAATCTCCATTATCCGAAAACTAAATTTAAATCTACTTGTTCCAGGAATCCACTCACCCTTTTCCTAAAACTAACATAAAAAGCTTTTTTCAGGAATACACGCGCCCGATACCTAAAACTAAATTTCCAAAAATTTATTTCAGGAATCTACTCACCCTAATCCTAAAACTAAATTTGAATTAACTTATCACAATAATCCAATCACACTTATCCCAAAACAAAATTTAAATCAATTTTTTCAAGTAACCCACTCACCCTTTTCCTAAAACTAACATCATTTTTTTTCAGGAATCCACTCACCCGAAACCTAAAAGTAACTTTACAAAATTTTGTTTCAGAAACCCACTCTCCCTAACCCTAAAACTAACATTAAATCAACTTGTTTCAGGAATCCACTCTCCCTAGTCCTAAAAGTAAATTCTAATTAACTTGTTGAAATAATCCAATCTCCCTTATCTGAAAACTAAATTTAAATCAACTTCTTTCAGTAAACCACTCACCCTTTTCCTAAAACTAACATAAAAACTTTTTCAGGAATCCATGCGCCCGATACCTAAAACTAACTTTCCAAAAATTTGTTTCAGGAATCCATTCACCCTAATCCTAAAACTAAATTTGAATTAACTTATCTCAATAATCCAATCACTATTATCCTAAAACTAAATTTAAATCAATTTTTTGCAGTAACCCACTCACCCTTTTCCTAAAACTTAAATACTTCTTTTTCAGGAATCCACTCACCCGAAACCTAAAACTAACTTTACAAAATTTTGTTTCAGGAATCCACTCATCCTAACCCTAAAACTAATTTTAAAGAAACTTGTTTCAGGAATCTACTTTCCCTAACCTAAAAGAAAATTTTAATTAACTTGTTGAAATAATCCAATCACCCTTATCCTAAAACTAAATATAAATCATTTTTTGCAGTAACCCACTGAACTTTTTCCTAAAACTAAAAAAACATTTTTTTCAGGAATCCATTCACACGAAAACATAAAACTAACTTTAAAAAATTTTGTTTCAGGAATCCACTCACCCTGATTCTAAAACTAAATTTAAATTAACTTATCGCAATAATCCAATCACTCTTATCCTAAAACTAAATTTAAATCAATTTTTTCAAGTAACCCACTCACCCTTTTCCTAAAACTAACATAATTTTTTTTCAGGAATCCACTCACCCGAAATCTAAAAGTAACTTTACAAAATTTTGTTTCAGGAACCCACTCACCCTAACCCTAAAACTAACGTTAAAGCAACTTGTTTCAGCAATCCTCTCTCGCTAATCCTAAAAGTAAATTCTAATTAACTTGTTGAAATAATCCAATCTCCATTATCCGAAAACTAAATTTAAATCTACTTGTTCCAGGAATCCACTCACCCTTTTCCTAAAACTAACATAAAAAACTTTTTTCAGGAATCCACGCGCCCGATACCTAAAACTAAATTTCCCAAAATTTGTTTCAGGAATCTACTCACCCTAATCCTAAAACTAAATTTGAATTAACTTATCACAATAATCCAATCACACTTATCCCAAAACAAAATTTAAATCAATTTTTTCAAGTAACCCACTCACCCTTTTCCTAAAACTAACATCATTTTTTTTTCAGGAATCCACTCACACGAAACCTAAAAGTAACTTTACAAAATTTTGTTTCAGAAACCCACTCTCCCTAACCCTAAAACTAACATTAAATCAACTTGTTTCAGGAATCCACTCTCCCTATTCCTAAAAGTAAATTCTAATTAACTTGTTGAAATAATCCAATCTCCCTTATCTGAAAACTAAATTTAAATCAACTTCTTTCAGTAAACCACTCACCCTTTTCCTAAAACTAAGATAAAAACTTTTTTCAGGAATCCATGCGCCCGATACCTAAAACTAACTTTCCAAAAATTTGTTTCAGGAATCCATTCACCCTAATCCTAAAACTAAATTTGAATTAACTTATCTCAATAATCCAATCACTATTATCCTAAAACTAAATTTAAATCAATTTTTTGCAGTAACCCACTCACCCTTTTCCTAAAACTTAAATACTTCTTTTTCAGGAATCCACTCACCCGAAACCTAAAACTAACTTTACAAAATTTTGTTTCAGGAATCCACTCATCCTAACCCTAAAACTAATTTTAAAGAAACTTGTTTCAGGAATCTACTTTCCCTAACCTAAAAAGAAAATTTTAATTAACTTGTTGAAATAATCCAATCACCCTTATCCTAAAACTAAATATAAATCATTTTTTTGCAGTAACCCACTTACCTTTTTCCTAAAACTAAAAAAACATTCTTTTTTCAGGAATCCATTCACCCGAAACCTAAAACTAACTTTAAAAAATTTTGTTTCAGGAATCCACTCACCCTAATCCTAAAACTAAATTTAAATTAACTTATCTCAATAATCGAATCACTATTATCCTAAAACTAAATTTAAATCAATTTTTTCAAGTAACCCACTCACCCTTTTCCTAAAACTAACATAATTTTTTTTTAGGAATCCACTCACCCGAAATCTAAAAGTAACTTTACAAAATTTTGTTTCAGGTACCCACTCACCCTAACCCTAAAACTAACTTTAAAGCAGCTTGTTTCAGGAATCCACTCTCCCTAATCCTAAAAGTAAATTTTAATTAACTTTTTGAAATAATCCAATCTCCCTTATCCAAAAACTAAATTTATATCTACTTGTTGCAGTAATCCACTCACCCTTTTCCTTAAACTAACATAAAAACTTTTTTCAGGAATCCATGCGCCCAATACCTAAAACTAAATTTCAAAAAGTTTATTTCAGGAATCCACTCACCCTAATCCTAAAACTAAATTTAAATTAACTTATCACAATAATCCAATCACTCTTATCCTGAAACTAATTTTAAATCTATCTTTTGCAGTAACCCACTCATCATTTTCCTAAAGCTAACATAACTTTTTTTTCAGGAATCCACTCACCCGAAAACTAAAACTAACTTTTAAAAATTTTGATTCAGGAATCCACTCACCCTTACCCTAAAAGTAACTTTAAAACAACTTGCTTCAGGAATCCACTCTCCCTGTTCCTAAAAGTAAATTTAAATTAATTTGTTGAAATAATCCAATCACCCTTATCCTAAAACTAAATTTAAATCATTTTTTGCAGTAACCCACTGAACTTTTTCCTAAAACTAAAAAACATTTTTTTCAGGAATCCATTCACACGAAAACATAAAACTAACTTTAAAAAATTTTGTTTCAGGAATCCACTCACCCTGATTCTAAAACTAAATTTAAATTAACTTATCGCAATAATCCAATCACTCTTATCCCAAAACTAAATTTAAATCAATTTTTTCAAGTAACCCACTCACCCTTTTCCTAAAACTAACATAATTTTTTTTCAGGAATCCACTCACCCGAAATCTAAAAGTAACTTTACAAAATTTTGTTTCAGGAACCCACTCACCCTAACCCTAAAACTAACGTTAAAGCAACTTGTTTCAGCAATCCTCTCTCGCTAATCCTAAAAGTAAATTCTAATTAACTTGTTGAAATAATCCAATCTCCATTATCCGAAAACTAAATTTAAATCTACTTGTTCCAGGAATCCACTCACCCTTTTCCTAAAACTAACATAAAAAACTTTTTTCAGGAATCCACGCGCCCGATACCTAAAACTAAATTTCCAAAAATTTGTTTCAGGAATCTACTCACCCTAATCCTAAAACTAAATTTGAATTAACTTATCACAATAATCCAATCACACTTATCCCAAAACTAAATTTAAATCAATTTTTTCAAGTAACCCACTCACCCTTTTCCTAAAACTAACATAATTTTTTTTCAGGAATCCACTCACCCGAAATCTAAAAGTAACTTTACAAAATTTTGTTTCAGGAACCCACTCACCCTAACCCTAAAACTAACGTTAAAGCAACTTGTTTCAGCAATCCTCTCTCTCTAATCCTAAAAGTAAATATTAATTAACTTTTTGAAATAATCCAATCTCCCTTATCCAAAAACTAAATTTATATCTACTTGTTGCAGTAATCCACTCACCCTTTTCCTAAAACTAACATAAAAACTTTTTTCAGGAATCCATGCGCCCAATACCTAAAACTAAATTTCAAAAAGTTTATTTCAGGAATCCACTCACCCTAATCCTAAAACTAAATTTAAATTAACTTATCACAATAATCCAATCACTCTTATCCTGAAACTAATTTTAAATCTATCTTTTGCAGTAACCCACTCATCATTTTCCTAAAGCTAACATAACTTTTTTTTCAGGAATCCACTCACCCGAAACCTAAAACTAACTTTTAAAAATTTTGATTCAGGAATCCACTCACCCTTACCCTAAAAGTAACTTTAAAACAACTTGCTTCAGGAATCCACTCTCCCTGTTCCTAAAAGTAAATTTAAATTAATTTGTTGAAATAATCCAATCACCCTTATCCTAAAACTAAATTTAAATCATTTTTTGCAGTAACCCACTGAACTTTTTCCTAAAACTAAAAAACATTTTTTTTCAGGAATCCATTCACACGAAAACATAAAACTAACTTTAAAAAATTTTGTTTCAGGAATCCACTCACCCTGATTCTAAAACTAAATTTAAATTAACTTATCGCAATAATCCAATCACTCTTATCCCAAAACTAAATTTAAATCAATTTTTTCAAGTAACCCACTCACCCTTTTCCTAAAACTAACATAATTTTTTTTCAGGAATCCACTCACCCGAAATCTAAAAGTAACTTTACAAAATTTTGTTTCAGGAACCCACTCACCCTAACCCTAAAACTAACGTTAAAGCAACTTGTTTCAGCAATCCTCTCTCGCTAATCCTAAAAGTAAATTCTAATTAACTTGTTGAAATAATCCAATCTCCATTATCCGAAAACTAAATTTAAATCTACTTGTTCCAGGAATCCACTCACCCTTTTCCTAAAACTAACATAAAAACTTTTTTCAGGAATCCACGCGCCCGATACCTAAAACTAAATTTCCAAAAATTTGTTTCAGGAATCTACTCACCCTAATCCTAAAACTAAATTTGAATTAACTTATCACAATAATCCAATCACACTTATCCCAAAACAAAATTTAAATCAATTTTTTCAAGTAACCCACTCACCCTTTTCCTAAAACTAACATCATTTTTTTTCAGGAATCCACTCACCCGAAACCTAAAAGTAACTTTACAAAATTTTGTTTCAGAAACCCACTCTCCCTAACCCTAAAACTAACATTAAATCAACTTGTTTCAGGAATCCACTCTCCCTATTCCTAAAAGTAAATTCTAATTAACTTGTTGAAATAATCCAATCTCCCTTATCTGAAAACTAAATTTAAATCAACTTCTTTCAGTAAACCACTCACCCTTTTCCTAAAACTAAGATAAAAACTTTTTTCAGGAATCCATGCGCCCGATACCTAAAACTAACTTTCCAAAAATTTGTTTCAGGAATCCATTCACCCTAATCCTAAAACTAAATTTGAATTAACTTATCTCAATAATCCAATCACTATTATCCTAAAACTAAATTTAAATCAATTTTTTGCAGTAACCCACTCACCCTTTTCCTAAAACTTAAATACTTCTTTTTTCAGGAATCCACTCACCCGAAACCTAAAACTAACTTTACAAAATTTTGTTTCAGGAATCCACTCATCCTAACCCTAAAACTAATTTTAAAGAAACTTGTTTCAGGAATCTACTTTCCCTAACCTAAAAAGAAAATTTTAATTAACTTGTTGAAATAATCCAATCACCCTTATCCTAAAACTAAATATAAATCATTTTTTTGCAGTAACCCACTTACCTTTTTCCTAAAACTAAAAAATCATTCTTTTTCAGGAATCCATTCACCCGAAACCTAAAACTAACTTTAAAAAATTTTGTTTCAGGAATCCACTCACCCTAATCCTAAAACTAAATTTAAATTAACTTATCTCAATAATCGAATCACTATTATCCTAAAACTAAATTTAAATCAATTTTTTCAAGTAACCCACTCACCCTTTTCCTAAAACTAACATAATTTTTTTTTAGGAATCCACTCACCCGAAATCTAAAAGTAACTTTACAAAATTTTGTTTCAGGTACCCACTCACCCTAACCCTAAAACTAACTTTAAAGCAACTTGTTTCAGGAATCCACTCTCCCTAATCCTAAAAGTAAATTTTAATTAACTTTTTGAAATAATCCAATCTCCCTTATCCAAAAACTAAATTTATATCTACTTGTTGCAGTAATCCACTCACCCTTTTCCTTAAACTAACATAAAAAACTTTTTCAGGAATCCATGCGCCCAATACCTAAAACTAAATTTCAAAAAGTTTATTTCAGGAATCCACTCACCCTAATCCTAAAACTAAATTTAAATTAACTTATCACAATAATCCAATCACTCTTATCCTGAAACTAATTTTAAATCTATCTTTTGCAGTAACCCACTCATCATTTTCCTAAAGCTAACATAACTTTTTTTTCAGGAATCCACTCACCCGAAAACTAAAACTAACTTTTAAAAATTTTGATTCAGGAATCCACTCACCCTTACCCTAAAGTAACTTTAAAACAACTTGCTTCAGAATCCACTCTCCCTGTTCCTAAAAGTAAATTTAAATTAATTTGTTGAAATAATCCAATCACCCTTATCCTAAAACTAAATTTAAATCATTTTTTGCAGTAACCCACTGAACTTTTTCCTAAAACTAAAAAACATTTTTTTCAGGAATCCATTCACACGAAAACATAAAACTAACTTTAAAAAATTTTGTTTCAGGAATCCACTCACCCTGATTCTAAAACTAAATTTAAATTAACTTATCGCAATAATCCAATCACTCTTATCCCAAAACTAAATTTAAATCAATTTTTTCAAGTAACCCACTCACCCTTTTCCTAAAACTAACATAATTTTTTTTTCAGGAATCCACTCACCCGAAATCTAAAAGTAACTTTACAAAATTTTGTTTCAGGAACCCACTCACCCTAACCCTAAAACTAACGTTAAAGCAACTTGTTTCAGCAATCCTCTCTCGCTAATCCTAAAAGTAAATTCTAATTAACTTGTTGAAATAATCCAATCTCCATTATCCGAAAACTAAATTTAAATCTACTTGTTCCAGGAATCCACTCACCCTTTTCCTAAAACTAACATAAAAAGCTTTTTCAGGAATACACGCGCCCGATACCTAAAACTAAATTTCCAAAAATTTGTTTCAGGAATCTACTCACCCTAATCCTAAAACTAAATTTGAATTAACTTATCACAATAATCCAATCACACTTATCCCAAAACAAAATTTTAATCAATTTTTTCAAGTAACCCACTCACCCTTTTCCTAAAACTAACATCATTTGTTTTTCAGGAATCCACTCACCCGAAACCTAAAAGTAACTTTACAAAATTTTGTTTCAGAAACCCACTCTCCCTAACCCTAAAACTAACATTAAATCAACTTGTTTCAGGAATCCACTCTCCCTATTCCTAAAAGTAAATTCTAATTAACTTGTTGAAATAATCCAATCTCCCTTATCTGAAAACTAAATTTAAATCAACTTCTTTCAGTAAACCACTCACCCTTTTCCTAAAACTAAGATAAAAACTTTTTTCAGGAATCCATGCGCCCGATACCTAAAACTAACTTTCCAAAAATTTGTTTCAGGAATCCATTCACCCTAATCCTAAAACTAAATTTGAATTAACTTATCTCAATAATCCAATCACTATTATCCTAAAACTAAATTTAAATCAATTTTTTGCAGTAACCCACTCACCCTTTTCCTAAAACTTAAATACTTCTTTTTTCAGGAATCCACTCACCCGAAACCTAAAACTAACTTTACAAAATTTTGTTTCAGGAATCCACTCATCCTAACCCTAAAACTAATTTTAAAGAAACTTGTTTCAGGAATCTACTTTCCCTAACCTAAAAAGAAAATTTTAATTAACTTGTTGAAATAATCCAATCACCCTTATCCTAAAACTAAATATAAATCATTTTTTTGCAGTAACCCACTTACCTTTTTCCTAAAACTAAAAAAACATTCTTTTTTCAGGAATCCATTCACCCGAAACCTAAAACTAACTTTAAAAAATTTTGTTTCAGGAATCCACTCACCCTAATCCTAAAACTAAATTTAAATTAACTTATCTCAATAATCGAATCACTATTATCCTAAAACTAAATTTAAATCAATTTTTTCAAGTAACCCACTCACCCTTTTCCTAAAACTAACATAATTTTTTTTTAGGAATCCACTCACCCGAAATCTAAAAGTAACTTTACAAAATTTTGTTTCAGGTACCCACTCACCCTAACCCTAAAACTAACTTTAAAGCAACTTGTTTCAGGAATCCACTCTCCCTAATCCTAAAAGTAAATTTTAATTAACTTTTTGAAATAATCCAATCTCCCTTATCCAAAAACTAAATTTATATCTACTTGTTGCAGTAATCCACTCACCCTTTTCCTTAAACTAACATAAAAAACTTTTTTCAGGAATCCATGCGCCCAATACCTAAAACTAAATTTCAAAAAGTTTATTTCAGGAATCCACTCACCCTAATCCTAAAACTAAATTTAAATTAACTTATCACAATAATCCAATCACTCTTATCCTGAAACTAATTTTAAATCTATCTTTTGCAGTAACCCACTCATCATTTTCCTAAAGCTAACATAACTTTTTTTTCAGGAATCCACTCACCCGAAAACTAAAACTAACTTTTAAAAATTTTGATTCAGGAATCCACTCACCCTTACCCTAAAAGTAACTTTAAAACAACTTGCTTCAGGAATCCACTCTCCCTGTTCCTAAAAGTAAATTTAAATTAATTTGTTGAAATAATCCAATCACCCTTATCCTAAAACTAAATTTAAATCATTTTTTGCAGTAACCCACTGAACTTTTTCCTAAAACTAAAAAACATTTTTTTCAGGAATCCATTCACACGAAAACATAAAACTAACTTTAAAAAATGTTGTTTCAGGAATCCACTCACCCTGATTCTAAAACTAAATTTAAATTAACTTATCGCAATAATCCAATCACTCTTATCCCAAAACTAAATTTAAATCAATTTTTTCAAGTAACCCACTCAACCTTTTCCTAAAACTAACATAATTTTTTTTTCAGGAATCCACTCACCCAAAATCTAAAAGTAACTTTACAAAATTTTGTTTCAGGAACCCACTCACCCTAACCCTAAAACTAACGTTAAAGCAACTTGTTTCAGCAATCCTCTCTCGCTAATCCTAAAAGTAAATTCTAATTAACTTGTTGAAATAATCCAATCTCCATTATCCGAAAACTAAATTTAAATCTACTTGTTCCAGGAATCCACTCACCCTTTTCCTAAAACTAACATAAAAAACTTTTTTCAGGAATACACGCGCCCGATACCTAAAACTAAATTTCCCAAAATTTGTTTCAGGAATCTACTCACCCTAATCCTAAAACTAAATTTGAATTAACTTATCACAATAATCCAATCACACTTATCCCAAAACAAAATTTAAATCAATTTTTTCAAGTAACCCACTCACCCTTTTCCTAAAACTAACATCATTTTTTTTTCAGGAATCCACTCACCCGAAACCTAAAAGTAACTTTACAAAATTTTGTTTCAGAAACCCACTCTCCCTAACCCTAAAACTAACATTAAATCAACTTGTTTCAGGAATCCACTCTCCCTATTCCTAAAAGTAAATTCTAATTAACTTGTTGAAATAATCCAATCTCCCTTATCTGAAAACTAAATTTAAATCAACTTCTTTCAGTAAACCACTCACCCTTTTCCTAAAACTAAGATAAAAACTTTTTTCAGGAATCCATGCGCCCGATACCTAAAACTAACTTTCCAAAAATGTGTTTCAGTAATCCATCACTCTAATCCTAAACTAAATTTGAATTAACTTATCCAATAATCCAATCACTTATCCAAAACTAAACTTAAATCATTTTTTCAGGAATCCACTCACCCGAAACCTAAAACTAACTTTACAAAATGTTGTTTCAGGAATCCACTCATCCTAACCCTAAAACAAATTTCAAAGAAACTTGTTTCAGGAATCTACTTTCCCTAACCTAAAAGAAAATTTTAATTAACTTGTTGAAATAATCCAATCACCCTTATCCAAAAACTAAATATAAATCATTTTTTTGCAGTAACCCACTTACCTTTTTCCTAAAACTAAAAAAACATTCTTTTTTCAGGAATCCATTCACCCGAAACCTAAAACTAACTTTAAAAAATTTTGTTTCAGGAATCCACTCACCCTAATCCTAAAACTAAATTTAAATTAACTTATCTCAATAATCCAATCACTATTATCCTAAAACTAAATTTAAATCAATTTTTTGCAGTAACCCACTCACCCTTTTCCTAAAACTTAAATACTTCTTTTTTCAGGAATCCACTCACCTGAAACCTAAAACTAACTTTACAAAATTTTGTTTCAGGAATCCACTCATCCTAACCCTAAAACTAATTTTAAAGAAACTTGTTTCAGGAATCTACTTTCCCTAACCTATAAAGAACATTTTAATTAACTTGTTGAAATAATCCAATCACACTTATCCTAAAACTAAATATAAATCATTTTTTTGCAGTAACCCACTTACCTTTTTCCTAAAACTAAAAAATCATTCTTTTTCAGGAATCCATTCACCCGAAACCTAAAACTAACTTTAAAAATTTTGTTTCAGGAATCCACTCACCCTAATCCTAAAACTAAATTTAAATTAACTTATCTCAATAATCGAATCACTATTATCCTAAAACTAAATTTAAATCAATTTTTTCAAGTAACCCACTCACCCTTTTCCTAAAACTAACATAATTTTTTTTTAGGAATCCACTCACCCGAAACCTAAAACTAACTTTACAAAATTATGTTTCAGGTACCCACTCACCCTAACCCTAAAACTAACTTTAAAGCAACTTGTTTCAGGAATCCACTCTCCCTAATCCTAAAAGTAAATTTTAATTAACTTTTTGAAATAATCCAATCTCCCTTATCCAAAAACTAAATTTATATCTACTTGTTGCAGTAATCCACTCACCCTTTTCCTTAAACTAACATAAAAACTTTTTTCAGGAATCCATGCGCCCAATACCTAAAACTAAATTTCAAAAAGTTTATTTCAGGAATCCACTCACCCTAATCCTAAAACTAAATTTAAATTAACTTATCACAATAATCCAATCACTCTTATCCTGAAACTAATTTTAAATCTATCTTTTGCAGTAACCCACTCATCATTTTCCTAAAGCTAACATAACTTTTTTTTCAGGAATCCACTCACCCGAAAACTAAAACTAACTTTTAAAAATTTTGATTCAGGAATCCACTCTCCCTGTTCCTAAAAGTAAATTTAAATTAATTTGTTGAAATAATCCAATCACCCTTATCCTAAAACTAAATTTAAATCATTTTTTGCAGTAACCCACTGAACTTTTTCCTAAAACTAAAAAACATTTTTTTTAGGAATCCATTCACACGAAAACATAAAACTAACTTTAAAAAATGTTGTTTCAGGAATCCACTCACCCTGATTCTAAAACTAAATTTAAATTAACTTATCGCAATAATCCAATCACTCTTATCCCAAAACTAAATTTAAATCAATTTTTTCAAGTAACCCACTCACCCTTTTCCTAAAACTAACATAATTTTTTTTCAGGAATCCACTCACCCGAAATCTAAAAGTAACTTTACAAAATTTTGTTTCAGGAACCCACTCACCCTAACCCTAAAACTAACGTTAAAGCAACTTGTTTCAGCAATCCTCTCTCGCTAATCCTAAAAGTAAATTCTAATTAACTTGTTGAAATAATCCAATCTCCATTATCCGAAAACTAAATTTAAATCTACTTGTTCCAGGAATCCACTCACCCTTTTCCTAAAACTAACATAAAAAGCTTTTTCAGGAATACACGCGCCCGATACCTAAAACTAAATTTCCAAAAATTTGTTTCAGGAATCTACTCACCCTAATCCTAAAGCTAAATTTGAATTAACTTATCACAATAATCCAATCACACTTTTCCCAAAACAAAATTTAAATCAATTTTTCAAGTAACCCACTCACCCTTTTCCTAAAACCAACATCATTTGTTTTTCAGGAATCCACTCACCCGAAACCTAAAAGTAACTTTACAAAATTTTGTTTCAGAAACCCACTCTCCCTAACCCTAAAACTAACATTAAATCAACTTGTTTCAGGAATCCACTCTCCCTATTCCTAAAAGTAAATTCTAATTAACTTGTTGAAATAATCCAATCTCCCTTATCTGAAAACTAAATTTAAATCAACTTCTTTCAGTAAACCACTCACCCTTTTCCTAAAACTAAGATAAAAACTTTTTTCAGGAATCCATGCGCCCGATACCTAAAACTAACTTTCCAAAAATTTGTTTCAGGAATCCATTCACCCTAATCCTAAAACTAAATTTGAATTAACTTATCTCAATAATCCAATCACTATTATCCTAAAACTAAATTTAAATCAATTTTTTGCAGTAACCCACTCACCCTTTTCCTAAAACTTAAATACTTCTTTTTTCAGGAATCCACTCACCCGAAACCTAAAACTAACTTTACAAAATTTTGTTTCAGGAATCCACTCATCCTAACCCTAAAACTAATTTTAAAGAAACTTGTTTCAGGAATCTACTTTCCCTAACCTAAAAGAAAATTTTAATTAACTTGTTGAAATAATCCAATCACCCTTATCCTAAAACTAAATATAAATCATTTTTTTGCAGTAACCCACTTACCTTTTTCCTAAAACTAAAAAAACATTCTTTTTTCAGGAATCCATTCACCCGAAACCTAAAACTAACTTTAAAAAGTTTTGTTTCAGGAATCCACTCACCCTAATCCTAAAACTAAATTTAAATTAACTTATCTCAATAATCGAATCACTATTATCCTAAAACTAAATTTAAATCAATTTTTTCAAGTAACCCACTCACCCTTTTCCTAAAACTAACATAATTTTTTTTTAGGAATCCACTCACCCGAAATCTAAAAGTAACATTTACAAAATTTTGTTTCAGGTACCCACTCACCCTAACCCTAAAACTAACTTTAAAGCAACTTGTTTCAGGAATCCACTCTCCCTAATCCTAAAAGTAAATTTTAATTAACTTTTTGAAATAATCCAATCTCCCTTATCCAAAAACTAAATTTATATCTACTTGTTGCAGTAATCCACTCACCCTTTTCCTTAAACTAACATAGAAAACTTTTTCAGGAATCCATGCGCCCAATACCTAAAACTAAATTTCAAAAAGTTTATTTCAGGAATCCACTCACCCTAATCCTAAAACTAAATTTAAATTAACTTATCACAATAATCCAATCACTCTTATCCTGAAACTAATTTTAAATCTATCTTTTGCAGTAACCCACTCATCATTTTCCTAAAGCTAACATAACTTTTTTTTCAGGAATCCACTCACCCGAAAACTAAAACTAACTTTTAAAAATTTTGATTCAGGAATCCACTCACCCTTACCCTAAAAGTAACTTTAAAACAACTTGCTTCAGGAATCCACTCTCCCTGTTCCTAAAAGTAAATTTAAATTAATTTGTTGAAATAATCCAATCACCCTTATCCTAAAACTAAATTTAAATCATTTTTTGCAGTAACCCACTGAACTTTTTCCTAAAACTAAAAAACATTTTTTTCAGGAATCCATTCACACGAAAACATAAAACTAACTTTAAAAAATGTTGTTTCAGGAATCCACTCACCCTGATTCTAAAACTAAATTTAAATTAACTTATCGCAATAATCCAATCACTCTTATCCCAAAACTAAATTTAAATCAATTATTTCAAGTAACCCACTCACCCTTTTCCTAAAACTAACATAATTTTTTTTCAGGAATCCACTCACCCGAAATCTAAAAGTAACTTTACAAAATTTTGTTTCAGGAACCCACTCACCCTAACCCTAAAACTAACGTTAAAGCAACTTGTTTCAGCAATCCTCTCTCGCTAATCCTAAAAGTAAATTCTAATTAACTTGTTGAAATAATCCAATCTCCATTATCCGAAAACTAAATTTAAATCTACTTGTTCCAGGAATCCACTCACCCTTTTCCTAAAACTAACATAAAAAACTTTTTGGGGGAATACACGCGCCCGATACCTAAAACTAAATTTCCCAATAATTTGTTTCAGGAATCTACTCACCCTAATCCTAAAACTAAATTTGAATTAACTTATCACAATAATCCAATCACACTTATCCCAAAACAAAATTTAAATCAATTTTTTCAAGTAACCCACTCACCCTTTTCCTAAAACTAACATCATTTTTTTTCAGGAATCCACTCACCCGAAACCTAAAAGTAACTTTACAAAATTTTGTTTCAGAAACCCACTCTCCCTAACCCTAAAACTAACATTAAATCAACTTGTTTCAGGAATCCACTCTCCCTATTCCTAAAAGTAAATTCTAATTAACTTGTTGAAATAATCCAATCTCCCGTATCTGAAAACTAAATTTAAATCAACTTCTTTCAGTAAACTACTCACCCTTTTCCTAAAACTAAGATAAAAACTTTTTTCAGGAATCCATGCGCCCGATACCTAAAACTAACTTTCCAAAAATGTGTTTCAGTAACCCACTCACCCTTTTCCTAAAACTTAAATACTTCTTTTTTCAGGAATCCACTCACCCGAAACCTAAAACTAACTTTACAAAATTTTGTTTCAGGAATCCACTCATCCTAACCCTAAAACAAATTTCAAAGAAACTTGTTTCAGGAATCTACTTTCCCTAACCTAAAAGAAAATTTTAATTAACTTGTTGAAATAATCCAATCACCCTTATCCAAAAACTAAATATAAATCATTTTTTTGCAGTAACCCACTTACCTTTTTCCTAAAACTAAAAAAACATTCTTTTTCAGGAATCCATTCACCCGAAACCTAAAATTAACTTTAAAAAATTTTGTTTCAGGAATCCACTCACCCTAATCCTAAAACTAAATTTAAATTAACTTATCTCAATAATCGAATCACTATTATCCTAAAACTAAATTTAAATCAATTTTTTGCAGTAACCCACTCACCCTTTTCCTAAAACTTAAATACTTTTTTTTCAGGAATCCACTCACCCGAAACCTAAAACTAACTTTACAAAATTTTGTTTCAGGAATCCACTCATCCTAACCCTAAAACTAATTTTAAAGAAACTTGTTTCAGGAATCTACTTTCCCTAACCTAAAAAGAAAATTTTAATTAACTTGTTGAAATAATCCAATCAGCCTTATCCTAAAACTAAATATAAATCATTTTTTTGCAGTAACCCACTTACCTTTTTCCTAAAACTAAAAAAACATTCTTTTTCAGGAATCCATTCACCCGAAACCTAAAACTAACTTTAAAATATTTTGTTTCAGGAATCCACTCACCCTAATCCTAAAACTAAATTTAAATTAACTTATCTCAATAATCGAATCACTATTATCCTAAAACTAAATTTAAATCAATTTTTTCAAGTAACCCACTCACCCTTTTCCTAAAACTAACATACTTCTTTTTTTAGGAATCCACTCACCCGAAACCTAAAAGTAACTTTACAAAATGTTGTTTCAGGTACCCACTCACCCTAATCCAAAAAGTAAATTTTAATTAACTTTTTGAAATAATCCAATCTCCCTTATCCAAAAACTATATTTATATCTACTTGTTGCAGTAATCCACTCACCCTTTTCCTTAAACTAACATAAAAAACTTTTTTCAGGAATCCATGCGCCCAATACCTAAAACTAAATTTCAAAAAGTTTATTTCAGGAATCCACTCACCCTAATCCTAAAACTAAATTTAAATTAACTTATCACAATAATCCAATCACTCTTATCCTGAAACTAATTTTAAATCTATCTTTTGCAGTAACCCACTCATCATTTTCCTAAAGCTAACATAACTTTTTTTTCAGGAATCCACTCACCCGAAAACTAAAACTAACTTTTAAAAATTTTGATTCAGGAATCCACTCACCCTTACCCTAAAAGTAACTTTAAAACAACTTGCTTCAGGAATCCACTCTCCCTGTTCCTAAAAGTAAATTTAAATTAATTTGTTGAAATAATCCAATCACCCTTATCCTAAAACTAAATTTAAATCATTTTTTGCAGTAACCCACTGAACTTTTTCCTAAAACTAAAAACATTTTTTTCAGGAATCCATTCACACGAAAACATAAAACTAACTTTATAAAAATTTTGTTTCAGGAATCCACTCACCCTGATTCTAAAACTAAATTTAAATTAACTTATCGCAATAATCCAATCACTCTTATCCCAAAACTAAATTTAAATCAATTTTTTCAACTAACCCACTCACCCTTTTCCTAAAACTAACATCATTTTTTTTCAGGAATCCACTCACCCGAAATCTAAAAGTAACTTTACAAAATTTTGTTTCAGGAACCCACTCACCCTAACCCTAAAACTAACGTTAAAGCAACTTGTTTCAGCAATCCTCTCTCGCTAATCCTAAAAGTAATTTCTAATTAACTTGTTGAAATAATCCAATCTCCCTTATCTGAAAACTAAATTTAAATCAACTTCTTTCAGTAAACCACTCACCCTTTTCCTAAAACCAAGATAAAAACTTTTTTCAGGAATCCACTCACCCGAAACCTAAAACTAACTTTACAAAATTTTGTTTCAGGAATCCACTCACCCTAATCCTAAAACTAAATTTAAATTAACTTATCTCAATAATCCAATCACACTTATCCTAAAACGAACATTTAAATCAATTTTTTGCAAGTAATCCACTCACCCTTTTCCTAAAACTAAACATAAATCATTTTTTTCAGGAATCCACTCACCCGAAATCCTAAAACTAACTTTACAAAATTTTGTTTCAGGAATCCACTCACCCTAAACCTAAAACTAACTTTAAATCAACTTTGTTTCAGGAATCCACTCTCCCTAATCCTAAAAGTAAATTTTAATTAACTTTTTGAAATAATCCAATCTCCCTTATCCAAAAACTAAATTTATATCTACTTGTTGCAGTAATCCACTCACCCTTTTCCTTAAACTAACATAAAAACTTTTTTCAGGAATCCATGCGCCCAATACCTAAAACTAAATTTCAAAAAGTTTATTTCAGGAATCCACTCACCCTAATCCTAAAACTAAATTTAAATTAACTTATCACAATAATCCAATCACTCTTATCCTGAAACTAATTTTAAATCTATCTTTTGCAGTAACCCACTCATCATTTTCCTAAAGCTAACATAACTTTTTTTTCAGGAATCCACTCACCCGAAAACTAAAACTAACTTTTAAAAATTTTGATTCAGGAATCCACTCACCCTTACCCTAAAAGTAACTTTAAAACAACTTGCTTCAGGAATCCACTCTCCCTGTTCCTAAAAGTAAATTTAAATTAATTTGTTGAAATAATCCAATCACCCTTATCCTAAAACTAAATTTAAATCATTTTTTGCAGTAACCCACTGAACTTTTTCCTAAAACTAAAAAACATTTTTTTCAGGAATCCATTCACACGAAAACATAAAACTAACTTTAAAAAATGTTGTTTCAGGAATCCACTCACCCTGATTCTAAAACTAAATTTAAATTAACTTATCGCAATAATCCAATCACTCTTATCCCAAAACTAAATTTAAATCAATTATTTCAAGTAACCCACTCACCCTTTTCCTAAAACTAACATAATTTTTTTTCAGGAATCCACTCACCCGAAATCTAAAAGTAACTTTACAAAATTTTGTTTCAGGAACCCACTCACCCTAACCCTAAAACTAACGTTAAAGCAACTTGTTTCAGCAATCCTCTCTCGCTAATCCTAAAAGTAAATTCTAATTAACTTGTTGAAATAATCCAATCTCCATTATCCGAAAACTAAATTTAAATCTACTTGTTCCAGGAATCCACTCACCCTTTTCCTAAAACTAACATAAAAAACTTTTTTCAGGAATACACGGGCCCGATACCTAAAACTAAATTTCCAAAAATTTGTTTCAGGAATCTACTCACCCTAATCCTAAAACTAAATTTGAATTAACTTATCACAATAATCAAATCACACTTATCCCAAAACAAAATTTAAATCAATTTTTTCAAGTAACCCACTCACCCTTTTCCTAAAACTAACATCATTTTTTTTTCAGGAATCCACTCACCGGAAACCTAAAAGTAACTTTACAAAATTTTGTTTCAGAAACCCACTCTCCCTAACCCTAAAACTAACATTAAATCAACTTGTTTCAAGAATCCACTCTCCCTATTCCTAAAAGTAAATTCTAATTAACTTGTTGAAATAATCCAATCTCCCGTATCTGAAAACTAAATTTAAATCAACTTCTTTCAGTAAACTACTCACCCTTTTCCTAAAACTAAGATAAAAACTTTTTTCAGGAATCCATGCGCCCGATACCTAAAACTAACTTTCCAAAAATGTGTTTCAGTAACCCACTCACCCTTTTCCTAAAACTTAAATACTTCTTTTTTCAGGAATCCACTCACCCGAAACCTAAAACTAACTTTACAAAATTTTGTTTCAGGAATCCACTCATCCTAACCCTAAAACAAATTTCAAAGAAACTTGTTTCAGGAATCTACTTTCCCTAACCTAAAAAGAAAATTTTAATTAACTTGTTGAAATAATCCAATCACCCTTATCCAAAAACTAAATATAAATCATTTTTTTGCAGTAACCCACTTACCTTTTTCCTAAAACTAAAAAAACATTCTTTTTTCAGGAATCCATTCACCCAAAACCTAAAACTAACTTTAAAAAGTTTTGTTTCAGGAATCCACTCACCCTAATCCTAAAACTAAATTTAAATTAACTTATCTCAATAATCCAATCACTATTATCCAAAAACTAAATTTAAATACATTTTTTGCAGTAACCCACTCACCCTTTTCCTAAAACTTAAATACTTATTTTTTCAGAAATCCACTCACCCGAAACCTTAAACTAACTTTACAAAATTTTGTTTCAGGAATCCACTCATCCTAACCCTAAAACTAATTTCAAAGAAACTTGTTTCAGGAATCTACTTTGCCTAACCTAAAAAGAAAATTTTAATTAACTTGTTGAAATAATCCAATCACCCTTATCCTAAAACTAAATATAAATCATTTTTTTGCAGTAACCCACTTACCTTTTTCCTAAAACTAAAAAAACATTCTTTTTCAGGAATCCATTCACCCGAAACCTAAAACTAACTTTAAAATATTTTGTTTCAGGAACCCACTCACCCTAATCCTAAAACTAAATTTAAATTAACTTATCTCAATAATCGAATCACTATGATCCTAAAACTAAATTTAAATCAATTTTTTCAAGTAACCCACTCACCCTTTTCCTAAAACTAACATAATTTTTTTTTTTTAGGAATCCACTCTCCTGAAATCTAAAAGTAACTTTACAAAATTTTGTTTCAGGAATCCACTCTCCCTAATCCAAAAAGTAAATTTTAATTAACTTTTTGAAATAATCCAATCTCCCTTATCCAAAAACTAAATTTATATCTACTTGTTGCAGTAATCCACTCACCCTTTTCCTTGAACTAACATAAAAAACTTTTTTCAGGAATCCATGCGCCCAATACCTAAAACTAAATTTCAAAAAGTTTATTTCAGGAATCCACTCACCCTGATCCTAAAACTAAATTTAAATTAACTTATCACAATAATCCAATCACTCTTATCCTGAAACTAATTTTAAATCTATCTTTTGCAGTAACCCACTCATCATTTTCCTAAAGCTAACATAACTTTTTTTCAGGAATCCACTCACCCGAAAACTAAAACTAACTTTTAAAAATTTTGATTCAGGAATCCACTCACCCTTACCCTAAAAGTAACTTTAAAACAACTTGCTTCAGGAATCCACTCTCCCTGTTCCTAAAAGTAAATTTAAATTAATTTGTTGAAATAATCCAATCACCCTTATCCTAAAACTAAATTTAAATCATTTTTTGCAGTAACCCACTGAACTTTTTCCTAAAACTAAAAAACATTTTTTTCAGGAATCCATTCACACGAAAACATAAAACTAACTTTAAGTAAAAAATTTTGTTTCAGGAATCCACTCACCCTGATTCTAAAACTAAATTTAAATTAACTTATCGCAATAATCCAATCACTCTTATCCCAAAACTAAATTTAAATCAATTTTTTCAACTAACCCACTCAACCTTTTCCTAAAACTAACATCATTTTTTTTCAGGAATCCACTCACCCGAAATCTAAAAGTAACTTTACAAAATTTTGTTTCAGGAACCCACTCACCCTAACCCTAAAACTAACGTTAAAGCAACTTGTTTCAGCAATCCTCTCTCGCTAATCCTAAAAGTAATTTCTAATTAACTTGATGAAATAATCCAATCTCCCTTATCTGAAAACTAAATTTAAATCAACTTCTTTCAGTAAACCACTCACCCTTTTCCTAAAACCAAGATAAAAACTTTTTTCAGGAATCCACTCACCCAAAACCTAAAACTAACTTTACAAAATTTTGTTTCAGGAATTCACTCATCCTAACCCTAAAACTAATTTTAAAGAAACTTGTTTCAGGAATCTACTTTCCCTAACCTAAAAAGAACATTTTAATTAACTTGTTGAAATAATCCAATCACCCTTATCCTAAAACTAAATATAAATCATT
Organism: Calotriton arnoldi; assembly: GCA_963921515.1. Classification (NCBI taxonomy): domain Eukaryota; kingdom Metazoa; phylum Chordata; class Amphibia; order Caudata; family Salamandridae; genus Calotriton; species Calotriton arnoldi. Next base: position 67,452 of record CAWUFW010021281.1, on the reverse strand, counting down.
TTTTTGCAGTAACCCACTTACCTTTTTCCTAAAACTAAAAAAACATTCTTTTTCAGGAATCCATTCACCCGAAACCTAAAACTAACTTTAAATAATTTTGTTTCAGGAATCCACTCACCCTAATCCTAAAACTAAATTTAAATTAACTTATCTCAATAATCGAATCACTATTATCCTAAAACTAAATTTAAATCAATTTTTTCAAGTAACCCACTCACCCTTTTCCTAAAACTAACATAATTTTTTTTTAGGAATCCACTCACCCGAAATCTAAAAGTAACTTTACAAAATTTTGTTTCAGGTACCCACTCACCCTAACCCTAAAACTAACTTTAAAGCAACTTGTTTCAGGAATCCACTCTCCCTAATCCTAAAAGTAAATTTTAATTAACTTTTTGAAATAATCCAATCTCCCTTATCCAAAAACTAAATTTATATCTACTTGTTGCAGTAATCCACTCACCCTTTTCCTTAAACTAACATAAAAAACTTTTTTCAGGAATCCATGCGCCCAATACCTAAAACTAAATTTCAAAAAGTTTATTTCAGGAATCCACTCACCCTAATCCTAAAACTAAATTTAAATTAACTTATCACAATAATCCAATCACTCTTATCCTGAAACTAATTTTAAATCTATCTTTTGCAGTAACCCACTCATCATTTTCCTAAAGCTAACATAACTTTTTTTTTCAGGAATCCACTCACCCGAAAACTAAAACTAACTTTTAAAAATTTTGATTCAGGAATCCACTCACCCTTACCCTAAAAGTAACTTTAAAACAACTTGCTTCAGGAATCCACTCTCCCTGTTCCTAAAAGTAAATTTAAATTAATTTGTTGAAATAATCCAATCACCCTTATCCTAAAACTAAATTTAAATCATTTTTTGCAGTAACCCACTGAACTTTTTCCTAAAACTAAAAAACATTTTTTTCAGGAATCCATTCACACGAAAACATAAAACTAACTTTAAAAAATTTTGTTTCAGGAATCCACTCACCCTGATTCTAAAACTAAATTTAAATTAACTTATCGCAATAATCCAATCACTCTTATCCCAAAACTAAATTTAAATCAATTTTTTCAAGTAACCCACTCACCCTTTTCCTAAAACTAACATAATTTTTTTTCAGGAATCCACTCACCCGAAATCTAAAAGTAACTTTACAAAATTTTGTTTCAGGAACCCACTCACCCTAACCCTAAAACTAACGTTAAAGCAACTTGTTTCAGCAATCCTCTCTCGCTAATCCTAAAAGTAATTTCTAATTAACTTGATGAAATAATCCAATCTCCATTATCCGAAAACTAAATTTAAATCTACTTGTTCCAGGAATCCACTCACCCTTTTCCTAAAACTAACATAAAAAACTTTTTTCAGGAATACACGGGCCCGATACCTAAAACTAAAGTTCCAAAAATTTGTTTCAGGAATCTACTCACCCTAATCCTAAAACTAAATTTGAATTAACTTATCACAATAATCCAATCACACTTATCCCAAAACAAAATTTAAATCAGTTATTTCAAGTAACCCACTCACCCTTTTCCTAAAACTAACATCATTTTTTTTTCAGGAATACACTCACCCGAAACCTAAAAGTAACTTTACAAAATTTTGTTTCAGAAACCCACTCTCCCTAACCCTAAAACTAACATTAAATCAACTTGTTTCAAGAATCCACTCTCCCTATTCCTAAAAGTAAATTCTAATTAACTTGTTGAAATAATCCAAACTCCCTTATCTGAAAACTAAATTTAAATCAACTTCTTTCAGTAAACCACTCACCCTTTTCCTAAAACTAAGATAAAAACTTTTTCAGGAATACATGCGCCCGATACCTAAAACTAACTTTCCAAAAATTTGTTTCAGGAATCCATTCACCCTAATCCTAAAACTAAATTTGAATTAACTTATCTCAATAATCCAATCACTATTATCCTAAAACTAAATTTAAATCAATTTTTTGCAGTAACCCACTCACCCTTTTCCTAAAACTTAAATACTTCTTTTTTTCAGGAATCCACTCACCCGAAACCTAAAACTAACTTTACAAAATTTTGTTTCAGGAATCCACTCATCCTAACCCTAAAACTAATTTTAAAGAAACTTGTTTCAGGAATCTACTTTCACTAACCTAAAAAGAAAATTTTAATTAACTTGTTGAAATAATCCAATCACCCTTATCCTAAAACTAAATATAAATTATTTTTTTGCAGTAACCCACTTACCTTTTTCCTAAAACTAAAAAAACATTCTTTTTTCAGGAATCCATTCACCCGAAACCTAAAACTAACTTTAAAAAGTTTTGTTTCAGGAATCCATTCACCCTAATCCTAAAACTAAATTTAAATTAACTTATCTCAATAATCGAATCACTATTATCCTAAAACTAAATTTAAATCAATTTTTTCAAGTAACCCACTCACCCTTTTCCTAAAACTAACATAATTTTTTTTTAGGAATCCACTCACCCGAAATCTAAAAGTAACTTTACAAAATTTTGTTTCAGGTACCCACTCACCCTAACCCTAAAACTAACTTTAAAGCAACTTGTTTCAGGAATCCACTCTCCCTAATCCTAAAAGTAAATTTTAATTAACTTTTTGAAATAATCCAATCTCCCTTATCCAAAAACTAAATTTATATCTACTTGTTGCAGTAATCCACTCACCCTTTTCCTTAAACTAACATAAAAAACTTTTTTCAGGAATCCATGCGCCCAATACCTAAAACTAAATTTCAAAAAGTTTATTTCAGGAATCCACTCACCCTAATCCTAAAACTAAATTTAAATTAACTTATCACAATAATCCAATGACTCTTATCCTGAAACTAATTTTAAATCTATCTTTTGCAGTAACCCACTCATCATTTTCCTAAAGCTAACATAACTTTTTTTTTCAGGAATCCACTCACCCGAAAACTAAAACTAACTTTTAAAAATGTTGATTCAGGAATTCACTCACCCTTACCCTAAAAGTAACTTAAAAACAACTTGCTTCAGGAATTCACTCTCCCTGTTCCTAAAAGTAAATTTAAATTAATTTGTTGAAATAATCCAATCACCCTTATCCTAAAACTAAATTTAAATCATTTTTTGCAGTAACCCACTGAACTTTTTCCTAAAACTAAAAAACATTTTTTTCAGGAATCCATTCACACGAAAACATAAAACTAACTTTAAAAATGTTGTTTCAGGAATCCACTCACCCTGATTCTAAAACTAAATTTAAATTAACTTATCGCAATAATCCAATCACTCTTATCCTAAAACAAAATTTAAATCAATTTTTTCAAGTAACCCACTCACCCTTTTCCTAAAACTAACATAATTTTTTTTTCAGGAATCCACTCACCCGAAATCTAAAAGTAACTTTACAAAATTTTGTTTCAGGAACCCACTCAACCTAACCCTAAAACTAACGTTAAAGCAACTTGTTTCAGCAATCCTCTCTCGCTAATCCTAAAAGTAAATTCTAATTAACTTGTTGAAATAATCCAATCTCCATTATCCGAAAACTAAATTTAAATCCTTGTTCCAGGAATCCACTCACCCTTTTCCTAAAACTAACATAAAAAACTTTTTTCAGGAATACACGGGCCCGATACCTAAAACTAAATTTCCAAAAATTTGTTTCAGGAATTTACTCACCCTAATCCTAAAACTACATTTGAATTAACTTATCACAATAATCAAATCACACTTATCCAAAACAAAATTTAAATCAATTTTTTCAAGTAACCCACTCACCCTTTTCCTAAAACTAACATCATTTTTTTTTCAGGAATCCACTCACCGGAAACCTAAAAGTAACTTTACAAAATTTTGTTTCAGAAACCCACTCTCCCTAACCCTAAAACTAACATTAAATCAACTTGTTTCAAGAATCCACTCTCCCAATCCTAAAAGTAAATTCTAATTAACTTGTTGAAATAATCCAATCTCCCGTATCTAAAAACTAAATTTAAATCAACTTCTTTCAGTAAACTACTCACCCTTTTCCTAAAACTAAGATAAAAACTTTTTTCAGGAATCAATGCGCACGATACCTAAAACTAACTTTCCAAAAATGTGTTTCAGGAATCCATTCACCCTAATCCTAAAAGTAAATTTGAATTGACTTATCTCAATAATCCAATCACTATTATCCTAAAACTAAATTTAAATCAATTTTTTGCAGTAACCCACTTACCCTTTTCCTAAAACTTAAATACTTCTTTTTTCAGGAATCCACTCACCCGAAACCTAAAACTAACTTTACAAAATTTTGTTTCAGGAATCCACTCATCCTAACCCTAAAACTAATTTCAAAGAAACTTATTTCAGGAATCTACTTTCCCTAACCTAAAAAGAAAATTTTAATTAACTTGTTGAAATAATCCAATCACCCTTATCCAAAAACTAAATATAAATCATTTTTTTGCAGTAACCCACTTACCTTTTTCCTAAAACTAAAAAAACATAATTTTTTCAGGAATCCATTCACCCGAAACCTAAAACTAACTTTAAAAAGTTTTGTTTCAGGAATCCACTCACCCTAATCCTAAAACTAAATTTAAATTAACTTATCTCAATAATCCAATCACTATTATCCAAAAACTAAATTTAAATCAATTTTTTGCAGTAACCCACTCACCCTTTTCCTAAAACTTAAATACTTCTTTTTTCAGAAATCCACTCACCCGAAACCTTAAACTAACTTTACAAAATTTTGTTTCAGGAATCCACTCATCCTAACCCTAAAACTAATTTCAAAGAAACTTGTTTCAGGAATCTACTTTCCCTAACCTAAAAAGAAAATTTTAATTAACTTGTTGAAATAATCCAATCACCCTTATCCTAAAACTAAATATAAATTATTTTTTTGCAGTAACCCACTTACCATTTTCCTAAAACTAAAAAAACATTCTTTTTTCAGGAATCCATTCACCCGAAACCTAAAAGTAAATTTACAAAATTTTGTTTCAGAAACCCACTCTCCCTAACCCTAAAACTAACATTAAATCAACTTGTTTCAGGAATCCACTCTCCCTATTCCTAAAAGTAAATTCTAATTAACTTGTTGAAATAATCCAATCTCCCTTATCTGAAAACTAAATTTAAATCAACTTCTTTCAGTAAACCACTCACCCTTTTCCTAAAACTAAGATAAAGACTTTTTTCAGGAATCCATGCGCCCGATACCTAAAACTAACTTTTCAAAAATTTGTTTCAGGAATCCATTCACCCTAATCCTAAAACTTACTTTAAAGCAACTTGTTTCAGGAATCCACTCTCCCTAATCCTAAAAGTAAATTTTAATTAACTTTTTGAAATAATCCAATCTCCCTTATCCAAAAATTAAATTTATATCTACATGTTGCAGTAATCCACTCACCCTTTTCCTTAAACTAACATAAAAACTTTTTTCAGGAATCCATGCGCCCAATACCTAAAACTAAATTTCAAAATTTTTATTTCAGGAATCCACTCACCCTAATCCTAAAACTAAATTTAAATTAACTTATCACAATAATCCAATCACTCTTATCCTGAAACTAATTTTAAATCTATCTTTTGCAGTAACCCACTCATCATTTTCCTAAAGCTAACATAACTTTTTTTTTCAGGAATCCACTCACCCGAAAACTAAAACTAACTTTCAAAAATTTTGATTCAGGAATCCACTCACCCTTACCCTAAAAGTAACTTTAAAACAACTTGCTTCAGGAATCCACTCTCCCTGTTCCTAAAAGAACATTTTAATTAAGTTGTTGAAATAATCCAATCACCCTTATCCTAAAACTAAATATAAATCATTTTTTGAAGTAACCCACTGAACTTTTTCCTAAAACTAAAAAACATTTTTTTTCAGGAATCCATTCACACGAAAACATAAAACTAACTTTAAAAAATTTTGTTTCAGGAATCCACTCACCCTATTTCTAAAACTAAATTTAAATTAACTTATCGCAATAATCCAATCACTCTTATCCCAAAACTAAATTTAAATCAATTTTTTCAAATAACCCACTCACCCTTTTCCTAAAAATAACATAATTTTTTTTTCAGGAATCCACTCACCCGAAATATAAAAGTAACTTTACAAAATTTTGTTTCAGGAACCCACTCACCCTTACCCTAAAACTAACGTTAAAGCAACTTGTTTCAGCAATCCTCTCTCGCTAATCCTAAATGTAAATTCTAATTAACTTGTTGAAATAATCCAATCTCGATTATCCGAAAACTAAATTTAAATCTACTTGTTCCAGGAATCCACTCACCCTTTTCCTAAAACTAACATAAAAACTTTTCTCAGGAATACACGCGCCTGATACCTAAAACTAAATTTCAAAAAAATTTGTTTCGGGAATCTACTCACCCTAATCCTAAAACTAAATTTGAATTAACTTATCACAATAATCCAATCACACTTATCCCAAAACAAAATTTTAATCAATTTTTTCAAGTAAACCACTCACCCTTTTCCTAAAACTAACATCATTTTTTTTCAGGAATCCACTCACCCGAAACCTAAAAGTAACTTTACAAAATTTTGTTTCAGAAACCCACTCTCCCTAACCCTAAAACTAACATTAAATCAACTAGTTTTAGGAATCCACTCTCCCTATTCCTAAAAGTAAATTCTAATTAACTTATCTCAATAATCGAATCACTATTATCCTAAAACTAAATTTAAATCAATTTTTTCAAGTAACCCACTCACCCTTTTCCTAAAACTAACATAATTTTTTTTTTAGGAATCCACTCACCCGAAATCTAAAAGTAACTTTACAAAACTTTGTTTCAGGTACCCACTCACCCTAACCCTAAAACTAACTTTAAAGCAACTTGTTTCAGGAATCCACTCTCCCTAATCCTAAAAGTAAATTTTAATTAACTTTTTGAAATAATCCAATCTCCCTTATCCAAAAACTAAATTTATATCTACTTGTTGCAGTAATCCACTCACCCTTTTCCTTGAACTAACATAAAAAACTTTTTTCAGGAATCCATGCGCCCAATACCTAAAACTAAATTTCAAAAAGTTTATTTCAGGAATCCACTCACCCTGATCCTAAAACTACATTTAAATTAACTTATCACAATAATCCAATCACTCTTATCCTGAAACTAATTTTAAATCTATCTTTTGCAGTAACCCACTCATCATTTGCCTAAAGCTAACATAACTTTTTTTTCAAGAATCCACTCACCCGAAAACTAAAACTAACTTTTAAAAATTTTGATTCAGGAATCCACTCACCCTTACCCTAAAAGTAACTTTAAAACAACTTGCTTCAGGAATCCACTCTCCCTGTTCCTAAAAGTAAATTTAAATTAATTTGTTGAAGTAATCCAATGACCCTTATCCTAAAACTAAATTTAAATCATTTTTTGCAGTAACTCACTGAACTTTTTCCTAAAACTAAAAAACAGTTTTTTTCAGGAATCCATCACACGAAAACATAAAACTAACTTTAAAAAATTTTGTTTCAGGAATCCACTCACCCTGATTCTAAAACTACATTTAAATTAACTTATCGCAATAATCCAATCACTCTTATCCCAAAACTAAATTTAAATCAATTTTTTCAACTAACCCACTCAACCTTTTCCTAAAACTAACATCATTTTTTTTCAGGAATCCACTCACCCGAAATCTAAAAGTAACTTTACAAAATTTTGTTTCAGCAACCCACTCACCCTAACCCTAAAACTAACGTTAAAGCAACTTATTTCAGCAATCCTCTCTCGCTAATCCTAAAAGTAATTTCTAATTAACTTGAAGAAATAATCCAATCTCCATTATCCGAAAACTAAATTTAAATCTACTTGTTCCAGGAATCCACTCACCCTTTTCCTAAAACTAACATAAAAAACTTTTTTCAGGAATACACGGGCCCGATACCTAAAACTAAAGTTCCAAAAATTTGTTTCAGGAATCTACTCACCCTAATCCAAAAACTAAATTTGAATTAACTTATCACAATAATCCAATCACACTTATCCCAAAACAAAATTTAAATCAATTTTTTCAAGTAACCCACTCACCCTTTTCCTAAAACTAACATCATTTTTTTTTCAGGAATACACTCACCCGAAACCTAAAAGTAACTTTACAAAATTTTGTTTCAGAAACCCACTCTCCCTAACCCTAAAACTAACATTAAATCAACTTGTTTCAGGAATCCACTCTCCCTATTCCTAAAAGTAAATTCTAATTAACTTGTTGAAATAATCCAATCTCCCTTATCTGAAAACTAAATTTAAATCAACTTCTTTCAGTAAACCACTCACCCTTTTCCTAAAACTAAGATAAAGACTTTTTTCAGGAATCCATGCGCCCGATACCTAAAACTAACTTTTCAAAAATTTGTTTCAGGAATCCATTCACCCTAATACTAAAACTAAATTTGAATTAACTTATCTCAATAATCCAATCACTATTATCCTAAAACTAAATTTAAATCAATTTTTTGCAGTAACCCACTCACCCTTTTCCTAAAACTTAAATACTTCTTTTTTCAGGAATCCACTCACCCGAAACCTAAAACTAACTTTACAAAATTTTGTTTCAGGAATCCACTCATCCTAACTCTAAAACTAATTTCAAAGAAACTTGTTTCAGGAATCTACTTTCCCTAACCTAAAAAGAAAATTTTAATTAACTTGTTGAAATAATCCAATCACCCTTATCCTAAAACTAAATATAAAAAAACATTTTGCAGTAACCCACTTACCTTTTTCCTAAAACTAAAAAAACATTCTTTTTTCAGGAATCCATTCACCCGAAACCTAAATCTAACTTTAAAAAGTTTTGTTTCAGGAATCCACTCACCCTAATCCTAAAACTAAATTTAAATTAACTTATCTCAATAATCGAATCACTATTATCCTAAAACTAAATTTAAATCAATTTTTTCAAGTAACCCACTCACCCTTTTCCTAAAACTAACATAATTTTTTTTTTAGGAATCCACTCACCCGAAAACTAAAACTAACTTTAAAAAATTTTGATTCATGAATCCACCTACCCTTACCCTAAAAGTAACTTTAAAACAACTTGCTTCAGGAATCCACTCTCCCTAATCCTAAAAGTAAATTTTAATCAACTTCTTTCAGTAAACCACTCACCCTTTTCCTAAAACTAACATAAAAACTTTTTTCAGGAATCCATGCGCCCAATACCTAAAACTAAATTTCAAAAAGTTTATTTCAGGAATCCACTCACCCTAATCCTAAAACTAAATTTAAATTAACTTATCACAATAATCCAATCACTCTTATCCTGAAACTAATTTTAAATCTATCTTTTGCAGTAACCCACTCATCATTTTCCTAAAGCTAACATAACTTTTTTTTTCAGGAATCCACTCACCCGAAAACTAAAACTAACTTTCAAAAATTTTGATTCAGGAATCCACTCACCCTTACCCTAAAAGTAACTTTAAAACAACTTGCTTCAGGAATCCACTCTCCCTGTTCCTAAAAGAACATTTTAATTAAGTTGTTGAAATAATCCAATCACCCTTATCCTAAAACTAAATATAAATCATTTTTTGCAGTAACCCACTGAACTTTAACCTAAAACTAAAAAACATTTTTTTTCAGGAATCTATTCACACGAAAACATAAAACTAACTTTCAAAAATGTTGTTTCAGGAATCCACTCACCCTGATTCTAAAACTAAATTTAAATTAACTTATCGCAATAATCCAATCACTCTTATCCCAAAACTAAATTTAAGTCAATGTTTTCAACTAACTCACTCACCCTTTTCCTAAAACTAACATAATTTTTTTTTTCAGGAATCCACTCACCCAAAATCTAAAAGTAGAGTTTTTTGGAGGCAAGATGGCAGCCGTGAGAGCGGCTGAGTGAGCTTGAGCTCCCGGAGTCCTTCCCCCTTCCCGACTTACCGGATAGTTGGCGGCGGTCCTTGAGATCGGCGAGAGGCATGGGAAAACAAAAGTGAAGCTGGCGGCTGGCCTGGAGTGTGTGACTCGAGGAATGCTGTTGACCGTTTGTCAGGCTCCCCGTGTGGCTATCTGGCAGCTGTTGATCCTTGCTCAGCAGACCTCCGGGTGTGCGCGCTGCGGACTCAGTGCGCGTGGAGCGCTGACGAGCTCTGACGCTGTGGCAGAGACTGGGACGCTCAACGCTGAGATGCCCCCGAAGGCAGGACGGGGAAAGGCGAGATACACGGAGGTGGCCAGAGAAGAAGAAACCTAGTTCAAATATGGAGAAGATTCGTGTGGAGGGCGGTAAGAAGCCCGTTCCGGCTCTATTTTTAGCTGGGAAGGTAAAGAAACTACTTGCTCCCACACCCAAAAAAGACATGAATATGCATCCTGATGACTCTACATTAGATAAAGGAAACGTGGTGGGGGACAATTCTTGTGAGATAGTTAAAGAGGGGGAAAAAGATGGGAAAAGAGGAGAGATACCTTTAGAGAGTGCGGAGCTGGGGCTAATTGGAAATAAAGCTGATAATTATGACACTGCAAAGGAGAGTGACTCAGGGGATTTTCCTTTTTACTCAATGTCAGACCCCTCGGACACTTCGGGGGATGAGATTGAGGAGATAGATGATGGTCTCCCTAGTACTGTGCGTAAGAGGGCCGACTCAGGCGTGGGTGCAGGCCTACAGATAGCGGGAAACACTGATTCCTTCCACTGGGATTATTCATTTATGGGGGAGACTGAGGACGGAACCAATGGAGGGGCTAGTGGGGTACAATCTGGTCTAAAGATGATGGAGAATCCTGAGGATATATCCCTGGCTCTTATTTATCGGAGCATAATGGCGCACAGGGAGGAAACCCGGACCGAGAGCCAGCGTCGCAGGGAGCATGTCGTAAGCTCCAGAATTCAGTACGGAGGGTGGCAAAGTCATGTTCCGAGTTCGTAGAGAGGTTCAATGAAGCAGAGACCCGCATTTCGAACCTAGAGGATGAACTCGCTGTGCAGAAAGCTACTACAGAGACGCTACACATAGAGAAGGATGACACCCTCTGGAAAATTACGGACTTGGAAAATCGCCTGCGGCGCAACAATCTCCGCGTACTGGACATTCCGGAAGGGGCGGAGGGGCAGGATGTACGGAAATTTGTGATCGAACTGTTTTCTGAGGCTTTTCTTGGGCTAACCCAATGGGATTGGGAACGGGAGATCCAACGAGCACATAGATTCCCCTTCACACAGCGCAATAGAGTAGGCCAGAATAGTAGCAGACCAAGGGCAATTTTAATATCACTGAATAACTTCTTGGCGAGAGAGGCAGTGTACGATCTGGCGCGGCCGGACCGAAAGAAATCTGGGAAGGGATTAGAATTCTTTGTGCGACCCGATTATTGTCCCCTAACCGTTGAAAAGAGATGGCAATTGCGCCAACTTATTACTCCATTTCGAGATAAGAATGCCCAAGCTTTTCTACTGAACCCCGCCAAACTCAAGGTTATTTATAAAGAGCAGGTGCGGTTTTTCACGACAGAGTCAGCGGCTAAGGAATACCTCCATACAATGTAAAGAGTGATAAGGGGTAGAAGCTTTAGATGAGTCGCATAATTAAACGTGTTAGAAATGTATCTATAGATCTAATTCAGATTTAGATAAGAAGTGGTATTTTTGGCTCTTCTCTGATCTTGTGTGATGTGGTGATTTAATTGCTGATTTTGAGTTTGGTAGGTGGTCGGGCAGGAGGGATCCGGGGGGCTAGGCTCGTTCCATCACGAGGCCTTGCGCCTCCTAACCTCGTTTTTGGGGAAAGGTGGGGGGAGGGCACGGCTTCGGCTGAAGCCGTGTAGGGAGGGGTGGTTGTGGGTGGGGAGGGCACGGGTAAATAAAATCCATGAAGGTGTAGGAAGATTGTTTAAGAAAGTCAATGGTTTTAGAATTGTGATCTTTGTGCTTAAATTTGCTGGGAATAGAGATGGGGGATAGCCATAAAAAATTTGCCATTAGGCTCTGCTCCCTGAATGTTCGTGGTTTGAACAGCTATAATAAGAGACAACGAGTTGCGGCCGAATTGCGATTGCTTCAACCAGATCTGGTATGTGTTCAAGAAACTCACATTCCGTGGGGCAAAAGAAAATTATTGGCGGAATTAGGGTTTAATGTACTGGTGTCTACAGAGCAATCCACTACTATACGAGGGGTAGCGATACTGGCTAAAAATCATATACAGGGGACCGGTAGGGCATTAGCAGATAAAGCAGGGAGGTGGGCAATTGTGGAATGTTTGATTGGCAACATGAAATACACTATTTGTTCTATATATGGATCAAATCTTGATGAGGCTTCAGTAATAGAAGGGCTTAATGTGGAATTAGCATTATGGCCCACACCACTGATTGTATGTGGAGATCTAAATATACATCTTGAGATAGGGATGTTATATGATGACAGTAAATCCTATAATGGGATGAAACCGAAAGTTTTTAAAGCATTACAGTCCTTAGTGATAGATCATGGTCTGATGGATGCATGGGCCGCTCTGAATGGGCCGGACCCTGGGTATACCTTTTATTCATACCCGCATCAGAAGCTGGTAAGATTAGACTATTTCTTTATATCTGGGTTATTACTATCAGGTGCTAATATCCAGATCCATCCACGGATTTCTTCTGATCACGGCCCTCTGGTATTGAAGCTTGGTATACTTAAGACTGATAGTAGGCCTCGAACGTTTTCGTTTGATAGAAAATTGCTTCTGGATAATGAATATGTGGTGCATATGAAGGAGTGGATTGAGCAATTCTTGGCTATAAATCGAAACACGGCTCAGATTGGGTCAGTGTGGGATGCTTTAAAGGCGGGTATAAGGGGTAAAACCCTTAGCTTTGGGCTACATAAGCAGAAGCAGATACAGGCAGCTGTGCAGGAATTATGTGACGATCTGTCAGTAGCCGAAGGAAACCTTATACAGGGGATTCAGGCTGGGCTTGATATCTCAGAAATCCAGATGCACGTAGCCAGGTGTAAGGCTAAAATAAATTCATATTGGAGCAAAGAAATAGCTAGGAAATACTCTATTAATAGGAATCAAAGCTATGAATATGGGGAGTCAACTGGACGCTGCTTGGTGCAAAGATTGCGATCAAAAGAGGCGGCCCAAAGAATCGGACCAGTAGTAGATACTCGGGGGAATTTGGTAGATACGGGGGAGGAGATATTAAAGGTGTTTCATGGTTATTACGAGGCACTTTATACTGGGGATCCCGCTGATGCACAGGCCAGGGAAAAGCTGTTGCAGGGCCTTAATTGTAAAAAGTTGATCTGCTGGAGGCAGAAAGACTTGAAGAACCTATCACGATGGAAGAACTAGAAAGAGCTATTAATGGCCTTGCTTCCGGCAAAGCAGCAGGGCCCGACAAGCTTCCGTTGGAAATATATAAAACTTTTTTAGTGAAATTAAAACCGATATGCATACCACTTTTTACAGGCACAAACAGGAGCCGCCCCTCGACTTGGGATGAGGCTAACATAATAGTTTTTAAAAAGAAAGATAAACCTGCCGAACAACCAGCCTCGTATCGCCCAATATCATTATTAAACGCAGATGGCAAAGTTTATGCTAAAATACTCGCGACCCGGTTAGCTGATGTAATTACCCCGTTAGTGTCAACTCGGCAACATGGGTTTATACCTAAGAGGGGAATGACTAATCATATTAATCGGGTGGTAACCTTGCTGGATATTGCTAATACTATGGGGAATAAATTCAGTTTGATCTTATTGGACGCCGAAAAGGCGTTTGACCGGGTCGCGTGGGAATTTTTATGGGCAGTATTACGACAGGCAGGCTTGCAGTCAAATTTTTTGTTAGCCATTCAAGTTTTATATAGACGCCCGACCGCTAAGATATGCATTATGGGTCTTGAGTCAGACTCGGTATATATAACACGAGGCACAAGACAGGGGTGCCCTTGCTCACCTTTGCTATTTTCATTATATATTAACCCCTTTTTAATGATGCTTATATTCATTAAAGGGGGCTCGAAAGAGGAAACTTGGTCAGGAAATGTGGGGGCCAATGATTGCCTTTATGGATGGGTAACTTATGACATGCTGTCTATGTGGCACTTTGCACTTTTTGGGCTAAAGCAATATTTGATATATTTTGCACAATGCACCTGCACTTTAGAGCTGCAATAACTGTGGATAAACTGTGAATATCGAACATGCTAACCATTATGTCCACTATTAACCAATTTTTACTTTTTAAAGATCATGTGGATATATATTTCTCTTATCTCTTTTTCATACCATTGATTATCTTTGTGTAATGTATTAATTGTATTGTAATTTTAACCTTCATGGATTAATAATAATAAAAAAAAATAAAAAATAAAAAAATCTAAAAGTAACTTTACAAAATTTTGTTTCAGGAACCCACTCACCCTAACCCTAAAACTAACGTTAAAGCAACTTGTTTCAGCAATCCTCTCTTGCTAATCCTAAAAGTAAATTCTAATTAACTTGTTGAAAGAATCCAATCTCCATTATCCGAAAACTAAATTTAAATCTACTTGTTCCAGGAATCCACTCACCGTTTTCCTAAAACTAACATAAAAAACTTTTTCTCAGGAAAACACGCACCCGATACCTAAAACTAAATTTCTAAAAATTTGTTTCAGGAATCTACTCACCCTAATCCTAAAACTAAATTTGAATTAACTTATCACAATAATCCAATCACACTTATCCCAAAACAAAATTTAAATCAATTTTTTCAAGTAACCCACTCACCCTTTTCCTAAAACTAACATCATTTTTTTTCAGGAATCCACTCACCCGAAACCTAATAGTAACTTTACAAAATTTTGTTTCAGAAACTCACTCTCCCTACCCTAAAACTAACATTAAATCAACTTGTTTCAGGAATCGACTCTCCCTATTCCTAAAAGTAAATTCTAATTAACTTGTTGAAATAATCCAATCTCCCTTATCTGAAAACTAAATTTAAATCAACTTCTTTCAGTAAACCACTCACCCTTTTCCTAAAACTAACATAAAAACTTTTTCAGGAATCCATGCGCCCGATACCTAAAATTAACTTTCCAAAAATTTGTTTCAGGAATCCATTCACCGTAATCCTAAAACTAAATTTGAATTAACTTATCTCAATAATCCAATCATTATTATCCTAAAACTAAATTTAAATCAATTTTTTGCAGTATCCCACTCACCCTTTTCCTAAAACTTAAATACTTCTTTTTCAGGAATCCACTCACCCGAAACCTAAAACTAACTTTACAAAATTTTGTTTCAGGAATCCACTCATCCTAACCCTAAAACTAATTTTAAAGAAACTTATTTCAGGAATCTACTTTCCCTAACCTAAAAGAAAATTTTAATTAACTTGTTGAAATAATCCAATCACCCTTATCCTAAAACTAAATATAAATCATTTTTTTGCAGTAACCCACTTACCTTTTTCCTAACACTAAAAAAACATTATTTTTCAGGAATCCATTCACCCGAAACCTAAAAGTAACTTTAAAAAATTTTGTTTCAGGAATCCACTCACCCTAATCCTAAAACTAAATTTAAATTAACTTATCTCAATAATCGAATCGCTATTATCCTAAAACTAAATTTAAATCAATTATTTCAAGTACCCACTCACCCTTTTCCTAAAACTAACTTCATTTTTTTTTCAGGAATCCACTCACCCGAAATCTAAAAGTAACTTTACAAAATTTTGTTTCAGGAACCTACTCACCCTAACCCTAAAACTAACATTAAATCAACTTGTTTCAGGAATCGACTCTCCCTATTCCTAAAAGTAAATTCTAATTAACTTGTTGAAATAATCCAATCTCCCTTATCTGAAAACTACATTTAAATCAACTTCTTTCAGTAAACCACTCACCCTTTTCCTAAAACTAACATAAAAACTTTTTCAGGAATCCATGCGCCCGATACCTAAAATTAACTTTCCAAAAATTTGTTTCAGGAATCCATTCACCGTAATCCTAAAACTAAATTTGAATTAACTTATCTCAATAATCCAATCATTATTATCCTAAAACTAAATTTAAATCAATTTTTTGCAGTATCCCACTCACCCTTTTCCTAAAACTTAAATACTTCTTTTTCAGGAATCCACTCACCCGAAACCTAAAACTAACTTTACAAAATTTTGTTTCAGGAATCCACTCATCCTAACCCTAAAACTAATTTTAAAGAAACTTATTTCAGGAATCTACTTTCCCTAACCTAAAAGAAAATTTTAATTAACTTGTTGAAATAATCCAATCACCCTTATCCTAAAACTAAATATAAATCATTTTTTTGCAGTAACCCACTTACCTTTTTCCTAACACTAAAAAAACATTTTTTCAGGAATCCATTCACCCGAAACCTAAAAGTAACTTTAAAAAATTTTGTTTCAGGAATCCACTCACCCTAATCCTAAAACTAAATTTAAATTAACTTATCTCAATAATCGAATCGCTATTATCCTAAAACTAAATTTAAATCAATTATTTCAAGTACCCACTCACCCTTTTCCTAAAACTAACTTCATTTTTTTTTTCAGGAATCCACTCACCCGAAATCTAAAAGTAACTTTACAAAATTTTGTTTCAGGAACCCACTCACCCTAACCCTAAAACTAACGTTAAAGCAACTTGTTTCAGCAATCCTCTCTCGCTAATCCTAAAAGTAAATTCTAATTAACTTGTTGAAATAATCCAATCTCCATTATCCGAAAACAAAATTTAAATCTACTTGTTCCAGGAATCCACTCACCCTTTTCCTAAAACTAACATAAAAAACTTTTTTCAGGAATACACGCGCCCGATACCTAAAAGTAAATTTCCAAAAATTTGTTTCAGGAATCTACTCACCCTAATCCTAAAACTAAATTTGAATTAACTTATCACAATAATCCAATCACACTTATCCCAAAACAAAATTTAAATCAATTTTTTCAAGTAACCCACTCACCCTTTTCCTAAAACTAACATCATTTTTTTTCAGGAATCCACTCACCCGAAACCTAATAGTAACTTTACAAAATTTTGTTTCAGAAACTCACTCTCCCTACCCTAAAACTAACATTAAATCAACTTGTTTCAGGAATCGACTCTCCCTATTCCTAAAAGTAAATTCTAATTAACTTGTTGAAATAATCCAATCTCCCTTATCTGAAAACTAAATTTAAATCAACTTCTTTCAGTAAACCACTCACCCTTTTCCTAAAACTAACATAAAAACTTTTTTCAGGAATCCATGCGCCCGATACCTAAAATTAACTTTCCAAAAATTTGTTTCAGGAATCCATTCACCGTAATCCTAAAACTAAATTTGAATTAACTTATCTCAATAATCCAATCATTATTATCCTAAAACTAAATTTAAATCAATTTTTTGCAGTATCCCACTCACCCTTTTCCTAAAACTTAAATACTTCTTTTTCAGGAATCCACTCACCCGAAACCTAAAACTAACTTTACAAAATTTTGTTTCAGGAATCCACTCATCCTAACCCTAAAACTAATTTTAAAGAAACTTATTTCAGGAATCTACTTTCCCTAACCTAAAAGAAAATTTTAATTAACTTGTTGAAATAATCCAATCACCCTTATCCTAAAACTAAATATAAATCATTTTTTTGCAGTAACCCACTTACCTTTTTCCTAACACTAAAAAAACATTATTTTTCAGGAATCCATTCACCCGAAACCTAAAAGTAACTTTAAAAAATTTTGTTTCAGGAATCCACTCACCCTAATCCTAAAACTAAATTTAAATTAACTTATCTCAATAATCAAATCGCTATTATCCTAAAACTAAATTTAAATCAATTATTTCAAGTACCCACTCACCCTTTTCCTAAAACTAACTTCATTTTTTTTCAGGAATGCACTCACCCGAAATCTAAAAGTAACTTTACAAAATTTTGTTTCAGGAACCCACTCACCCTAACCCTAAAACTAACGTTAAAGCAACTTGTTTCAGCAATCCTCTCTCGCTAATCCTAAAAGTAAATTCTAATTAACTTGATGAAATAATCCAATCTCCATTATCCAAAAACTAAATTTAAATCTACTTGTTCCAGGAATCCACTCACCCTTTTCCTAAAACTAACATAAAATACTTTTTTCAGGAATCCACAAGCCCGATACCTAAAACTAAATTTCCAAAAATTTGTTTCAGGAATCTACTCACCCTAATCCTAAAACTAAATTTGAATTAACTTATCACAATAATCCAATCACACTTATCCCAAAACAAAATTTAAATCAATTTTTTCAAGTAACCCACTCACCCTTTTCCTAAAACTAACATCATTTTTTTTTTCAGGAATCCACTCACCCCAAACCTAATAGTAACTTTACAAAATTTTGTTTCAGAAACTCACTCTCCCTACCCTAAAACTAACATTAAATCAACTTGTTTCAGGAATCGACTCTCCCTATTCCTAAAAGTAAATTCTAATTAACTTGTTGAAATAATCCAATCTCCCTTATCTGAAAACTAAATTTAAATCAACTTCTTTCAGTAAACCACTCACCCTTTTCCTAAAACTAACATAAAAACTTTTTCAGGAATCCATGCGCCCGATACCTAAAATTAACTTTCCAAAAATTTGTTTCAGGAATCCATTCACCGTAATCCTAAAACTAAATTTGAATTAACTTATCTCAATAATCCAATCATTATTATCCTAAAACTAAATTTAAATCAATTTTTTGCAGTATCCCACTCACCCTTTTCCTAAAACTTAAATACTTCTTTTTTCAGGAATCCACTCACCCGAAACCTAAAACTAACTTTACAAAATTTTGTTTCAGGAATCCACTCATCCTAACCCTAAAACTAATTTTAAAGAAACTTATTTCAGGAATCTACTTTCCCTAACCTAAAAGAAAATTTTAATTAACTTGTTGAAATAATCCAATCACCCTTATCCTAAAACTAAATATAAATCATTTTTTTGCAGTAACCCACTTACCTTTTTCCTAACACTAAAAAAACATTATTTTTCAGGAATCCATTCACCCGAAACCTAAAAGTAACTTTAAAAAATTTTGTTTCAGGAATCCACTCACCCTAATCCTAAAACTAAATTTAAATTAACTTATCTCAATAATCGAATCGCTATTATCCTAAAACTAAATTTAAATCAATTATTTCAAGTACCCACTCACCCTTTTCCTAAAACTAACTTCATTTTTTTTCAGGAATCCACTCACCCGAAATCTAAAAGTAACTTTACAAAATTTTGTTTCAGGAACCCACTCACCCTAACCCTAAAACTAACGTTAAAGCAACTTGTTTCAGCAATCCTCTCTCGCTAATCCTAAAAGTAAATTCTAATTAACTTGTTGAAATAATCCAATCTCCATTATCCAAAAACTAAATTTAAATCTACTTGTTCCAGGAATCCACTCACCCTTTTCCTAAAACTAACATAAAAAACTTTTTTCAGGAATACACGCGCCCGATACCTAAAACTAAATTTCCAAAAATTTGTTTCAGGAATCTACTCACCCTAATCCTAAAACTAAATTTGAATTAACTTATCACAATAATCCAATCACACTTATCCCAAAACAAAATTTAAATCAATTTTTTCAAGTAACCCACTCACCCTTTTCCTAAAACTAACATCATTTTTTTTTCAGGGATCCACTCACCCGAAACCTAATAGTAACTTTACAAAATTTTGTTTCAGAAACTCACTCTCCCTAACCCTAAAACTAACATTAAATCAACTTGTTTCAGAAATCGACTCTCCCTATTCCTAAAAGTAAATTCTAATTAACTTGTTGAAATAATCCAATCTCCCTTATCTGAAAACTAAATTTAAATCAACTTCTTTCAGTAAACCACTCACCCTTTTCCTAAAACTAACATAAAAACTTTTTTCAGGAATCCATGCGCCCGATACCTAAAATTAACTTTCCAAAAATTTGTTTCAGGAATCCATTCACCGTAATCCTAAAACTAAATTTGAATTAACTTATCTCAATAATCCAATCATTATTATCCTAAAACTAAATTTAAATCAATTTTTTGCAGTATCCCACTCACCCTTTTCCTAAAACTTAAATACTTCTTTTTTCAGGAATCCACTCACCCGAAACCTAAAACTAACTTTACAAAATTTTGTTTCAGGAATCCACTCATCCTAACCCTAAAACTAATTTTAAAGAAACTTATTTCAGGAATCTACTTTCCCTAACCTAAAAGAAAATTTTAATTAACTTGTTGAAATAATCCAATCACCCTTATCCTAAAACTAAATATAAATCATTTTTTTGCAGTAACCCACTTACCTTTTTCCTAACACTAAAAAAACATTATTTTTTCAGGAATCCATTCACCCGAAACCTAAAAGTAACTTTAAAAAATTTTGTTTCAGGAATCCACTCACCCTAATCCTAAAACTAAATTTAAATTAACTTATCTCAATAATCGAATCGCTATTATCCTAAAACTAAATTTAAATCAATTATTTCAAGTACCCACTCACCCTTTTCCTAAAACTAACTTCATTTTTTTTCAGGAATCCACTCACCCGAAATCTAAAAGTAACTTTACAAAATTTTGTTTCAGGAACCCACTCACCCTAACCCTAAAACTAACGTTAAAGCAACTTGTTTCAGCAATCCTCTCTCGCTAATCCTAAAAGTAAATTCTAATTAACTTGATGAAATAATCCAATCTCCATTATCCAAAAACTAAATTTAAATCTACTTGTTCCAGGAATCCACTCACCCTTTTCCTAAAACTAACATAAAATACTTTTTTCAGGAATCCACAAGCCCGATACCTAAAACTAAATTTCCAAAAATTTGTTTCAGGAATCTACTCACCCTAATCCTAAAACTAAATTTGAATTAACATATCACAATAATCCAATCACACTTATCCCAAAACAAAATTTAAATCAATTTTTTCAAGTAACCCACTCACCCTTTTCCTAAAACTAACATCATTTTTTTTTCAGGAATCCACTCACCCGAAACCTAATAGTAACTTTACAAAATTTTGTTTCAGAAACTCACTCTCCCTACCCTAAAACTAACATTAAATCAACTTGTTTCAGGAATCGACTCTCCCTATTCCTAAAAGTAAATTCTAATTAACTTGTTGAAATAATCCAATCTCCCTTATCTGAAAACTAAATTTAAATCAACTTCTTTCAGTAAACCACTCACCCTTTTCCTAAAACTAACATAAAAACTTTTTTCAGGAATCCATGCGCCCGATACCTAAAATTAACTTTCCAAAAATTTGTTTCAGGAATCCATTCACCGTAATCCTAAAACTAAATTTGAATTAACTTATCTCAATAATCCAATCATTATTATCCTAAAACTAAATTTAAATCAATTTTTTGCAGTATCCCACTCACCCTTTTCCTAAAACTTAAATACTTCTTTTTCAGGAATCCACTCACCCGAAACCTAAAACTAACTTTACAAAATTTTGTTTCAGGAATCCACTCATCCTAACCCTAAAACTAATTTTAAAGAAACTTATTTCAGGAATCTACTTTCCCTAACCTAAAAGAAAATTTTAATTAACTTGTTGAAATAATCCAATCACCCTTATCCTAAAACTAAATATAAATCATTTTTTTGCAGTAACCCACTTACCTTTTTCCTAACACTAAAAAAACATTATTTTTTCAGGAATCCATTCACCCGAAACCTAAAAGTAACTTTAAAAAATTTTGTTTCAGGAATCCACTCACCCTAATCCTAAAACTAAATTTAAATTAACTTATCTCAATAATCGAATCGCTATTATCCTAAAACTAAATTTAAATCAATTATTTCAAGTACCCACTCACCCTTTTCCTAAAACTAACTTCATTTTTTTTCAGGAATCCACTCACCCGAAATCTAAAAGTAACTTTACAAAATTTTGTTTCAGGAACCCACTCACCCTAACCCTAAAACTAACGTTAAAGCAACTTGTTTCAGCAATCCTCTCTCGCTAATCCTAAAAGTAAATTCTAATTAACTTGATGAAATAATCCAATCTCCATTATCCAAAAACTAAATTTAAATCTACTTGTTCCAGGAATCCACTCACCCTTATCCTAAAACTAACATAAAATACTTTTTTCAGGAATCCACGAGCCCGATACCTAAAACTAAATTTCCAAAAATTTGTTTCAGGAATCTACTCACCCTAATCCTAAAACTAAATTTGAATTAACTTATCACAATAATCCAATCACACTTATCCCAAAACAAAATTTAAATCAATTTTTTCAAGTAACCCACTCACCCTTTTCCTAAAACTAACATAATTTTTTTTCATGAATCCACTCTCCCTAACCCTAAAACTAACATTAAATCAACTTGTTTCAGGAATCCACTCTCCCTATTCCTAAAAGTAAATTCTAATTAACTTGTTGAAATAATCCAATCTCCCTTATCTGAAAACTAAATTTAAATCAACTTCTTTCAGTAAACCACTCACCCTTTTCCTAAAACTAACATAAAAACTTTTTTCAGGAATCCATGCGACCGATACCTAAAACTAACTTTCCAAAAATTTGTTTCAGGAATCCATTCACCCTAATCCTAAAACTAAATTTGAATTCACTTATCTCAATAATCCAATCACTATTATCCTATAACTAAATTTAAATCAAATTTTTTGCAGTAACCCACTCATCCTTTTCCTAAAACTTAAATACTTCTTTTTTCAGGAATCCACTCACCCAAAACCTAAAACTAACTTTACAAAATTTTGTTTCAGGAATCCACTCATCCTAACCCTAAAACTAATTTTAAAGAAACTTGTTTCAGGAATCTACTTTCCCTAACCTAAAAAGAAAATTTTAATTAACTTGTTGAAATAATCCAATCACCCTTATCCTAAAACTAAATATAAATCATTTTTTTGCAGTAACCCACTTACCTTTTTCCTAAAACTAAAAAAACATTCTTTTTTCAGGAATCCATTCACCCGAAACCTAAAACTAACTTTAAAAAATTTAGTTTCAGGAATCTACTCACCCTAATCCTAAAACTAAATTTAAATTAACTTATCTCAATAATCGAATCACTATTATCCTAAAACTAAATTTAAATCAATTTTTTCAAGTAACCCACTCACCCTTTTCCTAAAACTAACATAATTTTTTTTTAGGAATCCACTCACCCGAAATCTAAAAGTAACTTTACAAAATTTTGTTTCAGGAACCCACTCACCCTAACCCTAAAACTAACGTTAAAGCAACTTGTTTCAGCAATCCTCTCTTGTTCCAGGAATCCACTCACCCTTTTCCTAAAACTAACATAAAAAACTTTTTCAGGAATACACGCGCCCGATACCTAAAACTAAATTTCCAAAAATTTGTTTCAGGAATCTACTCACCCTAATCCTAAAACTAAATTTGAATTAACTTATCACAATAATCCAATCACACTTATCCCAAAACAAAATTTAAATCAATTTTTTCAAATAACCCACTCACCCTTTTCCTAAAACTAACATAAAACTTTTTTCAGGAATCCACTCACCCGAAACCTAAAAGTAACTTTACAAAATTTTGTTTCAGAAACCCACTCTCCCTAACCCTAAAACTAACATTAAATCAACTTGTTTCAGGAATCCACTCTCCATATTCCTAAAAGTAAATTCTAATTAACTTGTTGAAATAATCCAATCTCCCTTATCTGAAAACTAAATTTAAATCAACTTCTTTCAGTAAACCACTCACCCTTTTCCTAAAACTAACATAAAAACTTTTTTCAGGAATCCATGCGCCCGATACCTAAAACTAACTTTCCCAAAATTTGTTTCAGGAATCCATTCATCGTAATCCTAAAACTAAATTTGAATTAACTTATCTCAATAATCCAATCACTATTATCCTAAAACTAAATTTAAATCAATGGAACCCACTCACCCTTTTCCTAAAACTTAAATACTTCTTTTTTCAGGACTCCACTCACCCGAAACCTAAAACTAACTTTACAATATTTTGTTTCAGGATTCCTCTCATCCTAACCCTAAAACTAATTTTAAAGAAACTTGTTTCAGGAATCTACTTTCCCTAACCTAAAAAGAAAATTTTAATTAACTTGTTGAAATAATCCAATCACCCTTATCCTAAAACTAAATATAAATCATTTTTTTACAGTAACCCACTTACCTTTTTCCTAAAACTAAAAAAACATTCTTTTTTCAGGAATCCATTGACCCGAAACCTAAAACTAACTTTAAAAAAATTTGTTTCAGGAATCCACTCACCAAAATCCTAAAACTAAATTTAAATTAACTTATCTCAATAATCGAATCACTATTATCCTAAAGCTAAATTTAAATCAATTTTTTCAAGTAACCCACTCACCCTTTTCCTAAAACTAACATAATTTTTTTTTAGGAATCCACTCACCCGAAATCTAAAAGTAACTTTACAAAATTTTGTTTCAGGTACCCACTCACCCTAACCCTAAAACTAACTTTAAAGCAACTTGTTTCAGGAATCCACTCTCCCTAATCCTAAAAGTAAATTTTAATTAACTTTTTGAAATAATCCAATCTCCCTTATCCAAAAACTAAATTTATATCTACTTGTTGCAGTAATCCACTAACCCTTTTCCTTAAATTTACATAAAAAACTTTTTTCAGGAATCCATGTGCCCAATACCTAAAACTAAATTTCAAAAAGTTTATTTCAGGAATCCACTCACACTAATCCTAAAACTAAATTTAAATTAACTTATCACAATAATCCAATCACTCTTATCCTGAAACTAATTTTAAATCTATCTTTTGCAGTAACCCACTCATCATTTTCCTAAAGCTAACATAACTTTTTTTTTCAGGAATCCACTCACACGAAAACTAAAACTAACTTTTAACCCCTTCCATGCGCGGCCGATTTTCGCCCTGTGCGAGGCGTTTCATTAAGCGGACGGGTTCATGACGAGCTCAGCTTGTCATGCGCACACGAGCACTGCGCAGCATGACGAACATAATTTTTTTTTCAGGAATCCACTCACCCGAACTCTAAAAGTAACTTTACAAAATTTTGTTTCAGGAACCCACTCACCCTAACCATAAAACTAACGTTAAAGCAACTTGTTTCAGCAATCCTCTCTCGCTAATCCTAAAAGTAAATTCTAACTAACTTGTTGAAATAATCCAATCTCCATTATCCGAAAACTAAATTTAAATCTACTTGTTCCAGGAATCCACTCACCCTTTTCCTAAAACTAACATAAAAAACTTTTTTCAGGAATCCACGCGCCCGATACCTAAAACTAAATTTCCAAAAATTTGTTTCAGGAATCTACTCACCCTAATCCTAAAACTAAATTTGAATTAACTTATCACAATAATCCAATCACACTTATCCCAAAACAAAATTTAAATCAATTTTTTCAAGTAACCCACTCACCCTTTTCCTAAAACTAACATAATTTTTTTTCAGGAATCCACTCACCCGAAACCTAAAAGTAACTTTACAAAATTTTGTTTCAGAAACCCACTCTCCCTAACCCTAAAACTAACATTAAATCAACTTGTTTCAGGAATCCACTCTCCCTATTCCTAAAAGTAAATTCTAATTAACTTGTTGAAATAATCCAATCCCCTTATCTGAAAACTAAATTTAAATCAACTTCTTTCAGTAAACCACTCACCCTTTTCCTAAAACTAAGATAAAAACTTTTTTCAGGAATCCATGCGCCGATACCTAAAACTAACTTTCCAAAAATTTGTTTCAGGAATCCATTCACCCTAATCCTAAAACTAAATTTGAATTCACTTATCTCAATAATCCAATCACTATTATCCTATAACTAAATTTAAATCAAATTTTTTGCAGTAACCCACTCATCCTTTTCCTAAAACTTAAATACTTCTTTTTTCAGGAATCCACTCACCCAAAACCTAAAACTAACTTTACAAAATTTTGTTTCAGGAATGCACTCATCCTAACCCTAAAACTAATTTTAAAGAAACTTGTTTCAGGAATCTACTTTCCCTAACCTAAAAAGAAAATTTTAATTAACTTGTTGAAATAATCCAATCACCCTTATCCTAAAACTAAATATAAATCATTTTTTTGCAGTAACCCACTTACCTATTTCCTAAAACTAAAAAAACATTCTTTTTTCAGGAATCCATTCACCCGAAACCTAAAACTAACTTTAAAAAATTTTGTTTCAGGAATCTACTCACCCTAATTCTAAAACTAAATTTAAATTAACTTATCTCAATAATCGAATCACTATTATCCTAAAACTAAATTTAAATCAATTTTTTCAAGTAACCCACTCACCTTTTTCCTAAAACTAACATAATTTTTTTTTTAGGAATCCACTTGCCCGAAATCTAAAAGTAACTTTACAAAATTTTGTTTCAGGAACCCACTCACCCTAACCCTAAAACTAACATTAAAGCAACTTGTTTCAGCAATCCTCTCTTGTTCCAGGAATCCACTCACCCTTTTCCTAAAACTAACATAAAAAACTTTTTTCAGGAATACACGCGCCCGATACCTAAAACAAAATTTCCAAAAATTTGTTTCAGGAATCTACTCACCCTAATCCTAAAACTAAATTTGAATTAACTTATCACAATAATCCAATCACACTTATCCCAAAAAAAAATTAAATCAATTTTTTCAAGTAACCCACTCACCCTTTTCCTAAAACTAACATAATTCTTTTTTCAGGAATCCACTCACCCGAAACCTAAAAGTAACTTTACAAAATTTTGTTTCAGAAACCCACTCTCCCTAACCCTAAAACTAACATTAAATCAACTTGTTTCAGGAATCCACTCTCCCTATTCCTAAAAGTAAATTCTAATTAACTTGTTGAAATAATCCAATCTCCTTATCTGAAAACTAAATTTAAATCAACTTCTTTCAGTAAACCACTCACCCTTTTCCTAAAACTAACATAAAAACTTTTTTCAGGAATCCATGCGCCCGATACCTAAAACTAACTTTCCAAAAATTTGTTTCAGGAATCCATTCACCGTAATCCTAAAACTAAATTTGAATTAACTTATCTCAATAATCAAATCACTATTATCCTAAAACTAAATTTAAATCAATGGAACCCACTCACCCTTTTCCTAAAACTTAAATACTTCTTTTTCAGGAATCCACTCACCCGAAACCTAAAACTAACTTTACAAAATTTTGTTTCAGGAATCCACTCATCCTAACCCTAAAACTAATTTTAAAGAAACTTGTTTCAGGAATCTACTTTCCCTAACCTAAAAAGAAAATTTTAATTAACTTGTTGAAATAATCCAATCACCCTTATCCTAAAACTAAATATAAATCATTTTTTACAGTAACCCACTTACCTTTTTCCTAAAACTAAAAAACATTCTTTTTTCAGGAATCCATTCACCCGAAACCTAAAACTAACTTTAAAAAAATTTGTTTCAGGAATCCACTCACCAAAATCCTAAAACTAAATTTAAATTAACTTATCTCAATAATCGAATCACTATTATCCTAAAGCTAAATTTAAATCAATTTTTTCAAGTAACCCACTCACCCTTTTCCTAAAACTAACATAATTTTTTTTAGGAATCCACTCACCCGAAATCTAAAAGTAACTTTACAAAATTTTGTTTCAGGTACCCACTCACCCTAACCCTAAAACTAACTTTAAAGCAACTTGTTTCAGGAATCCACTCTCCCTAATCCTAAAAGTAAATTTTAATTAACTTTTTGAAATAATCCAATCTCCCTTATCCAAAAACTAAATTTATATCTACTTGTTGCAGTAATCCACTAACCCTTTTCCTTAAATTTACATAAAAAACTTTTTTCAGGAATCCATGTGCCCAATACCTAAAACTAAATTTCAAAAAGTTTATTTCAGGAATCCACTCACACTAATCCTAAAACTAAATTTAAATTAACTTATCACAATAATCCAATCACTCTTATCCTGAAACTAATTTTAAATCTATCTTTTGCAGTAACCCACTCATCATTTTCCTAAAGCTAACATAACTTTTTTTTCAGGAATCCACTCACACGAAAACTAAAACTAACTTTTAACCCCTTCCATGCGCGGCCGATTTTCGCCCTGTGCGAGGCGTTTCATTAAGCGGACGGGTTCATGACGAGCTCAGCTTGTCATGCGCACACGAGCACTGCGCAGCATGACGAACATAATTTTTTTTTCAGGAATCCACTCACCCGAACTCTAAAAGTAACTTTACAAAATTTTGTTTCAGGAACCCACTCACCCTAACCATAAAACTAACGTTAAAGCAACTTGTTTCAGCAATCCTCTCTCGCTAATCCTAAAAGTAAATTCTAACTAACTTGTTGAAATAATCCAATCTCCATTATCCGAAAACTAAATTTAAATCTACTTGTTCCAGGAATCCACTCACCCTTTTCCTAAAACTAACATAAAAAACTTTTTTCAGGAATCCACGCGCCCGATACCTAAAACTAAATTTCCAAAAATTTGTTTCAGGAATCTACTCACCCTAATCCTAAAACTAAATTTGAATTAACTTATCACAATAATCCAATCACACTTATCCCAAAACAAAATTTAAATCAATTTTTTCAAGTAACCCACTCACCCTTTTCCTAAAACTAACATAATTTTTTTTTCAGGAATCCACTCACCCGAAACCTAAAAGTAACTTTACAAAATTTTGTTTCAGAAACCCACTCTCCCTAACCCTAAAACTAACATTAAATCAACTTGTTTCAGGAATCCACTCTCCCTATTCCTAAAAGTAAATTCTAATTAACTTGTTGAAATAATCCAATCTCCCTTATCTGAAAACTAAATTTAAATCAACTTCTTTCAGTAAACCACTCACCCTTTTCCTAAAACTAAGATAAAAACTTTTTCAGGAATCCATGCGCCCGATACCTAAAACTAACTTTCCAAAAATTTGTTTCAGGAATCCATTCACCCTAATCCTAAAACTAAATTTGAATTCACTTATCTCAATAATCCAATCACTATTATCCTATAACTAAATTTAAATCAAATTTTTTGCAGTAACCCACTCATCCTTTTCCTAAAACTTAAATACTTCTTTTTCAGGAATCCACTCACCCAAAACCTAAAACTAACTTTACAAAATTTTGTTTCAGGAATCCACTCATCCTAACCCTAAAACTAATTTTAAAGAAACTTGTTTCAGGAATCTACTTTCCCTAACCTAAAAAGAAAATTTTAATTAACTTGTTGAAATAATCCAATCACCCTTATCCTAAAACTAAATATAAATCATTTTTTTGCAGTAACCCACTTACCTTTTTCCTAAAACTAAAAAAACATTCTTTTTTCAGGAATCCATTCACCCGAAACCTAAAACTAACTTAAAAAATTTTGTTTCAGGAATCTACTCACCCTAATCCTAAAACTAAATTTAAATTAACTTATCTCAATAATCGAATCACTATTATCCTAAAACTAAATTTAAATCAATTTTTTCAAGTAACCCACTCACCTTTTTCCTAAAACTAACATAATTTTTTTTTTAGGAATCCACTTGCCCGAAATCTAAAAGTAACTTTACAAAATGTTGTTTCAGGTACCCACTCACCCTAACCCTAAAACTAACTTTAAAGCTACTTGTTTCAGGAATCCACTCTCCCTAATCCTAAAACTAAATTTTAATTAACTTTTTGAAATAATCCAATCTCACTTATCCAAAAACTAAATTTATATCTACTTGTTGCAGTAATCCACTCACCCTTTTCCTTAAACTAACATAAAAAACTTTTTTCAGGAATCCATGCGCCCAATACCTAAAACTAAATTTCAAAAAGTTTATTTCAGGAATCCACTCACCCTAATCCTAAAACTAAATTTAAATTAACTTATCACAATAATCCAATCACTCTTATCCTGAAACTAATTTTAAATCTATCTTTTGCAGTAACCCACTCATCATTTTCCGAAAGCTAACATAACTTTTTTATTCAGGAATCCACTCACCCGAAAACTAAAACTAACTTTTAAAAATTTTGATTCAGGAATCCACTCACCCTTACCCTAAAAGTAACTTTAAAACAACTTGCTTCAGGAATCCTCTCTCCCTGTTCCTAAAAGTAAATTTAAATTAATTTGTTGAAATAATCCAATCACCCTTATCCTAAAACTAAATTTAAATCATTTTTTGCAGTAACCCACTGAACTTTTTCCTAAAACTAAAAATCTTTTTTTTTCAGGAATCCAGTCACACGAAAACATAAAACTAACTTTAAAAAATTTTGTTTCAGGAATCCACTCACCCTGATTCTAAAACTAAATTTAAATTAACTTATCACAATAATCCAATCACTCTTATCCCAAAACTAAATTTAAATCAATTTTTTCAACTAACCCACTCACCCTTTTCCTAAAACTAACATAATTTTTTTTTCAGGAATCCACTCACCCGAAATCTAAAAGTAACTTTACAAAATTTTGTTTCAGGAACCCACTCACCCTAACCATAAAACTAATGTTAAAGCAACTTGTTTCAGCAATCCTCTCTCGCTAATCCTAAAAGTAAATTCTAACTAACTTGTTGAAATAATCCAATCTCCATTATCTGAAAACTAAATTTAAATCTACTTGTTCCAGGAATCCACTCACCCTTTTCCTAAAACTAACATAAAAAACTTTTTCAGGAATACACGCGCCCGATACTTAAAACTAAATTTCCAAAAATTTGTTTCAGGAATCTACTCACCCTAATCCTAAAACTAAATTTGAATTAACTTATCACAATAATCCAATCACACTTATCCCAAAACAAAATTTAAATCAATTTTTTCAAGTAACCCACTCACCCTTTTCCTAAAACTAACATAAAAACTTTTTTCAGGAATCCACTCACCCGAAACCTAAAAGTAACTTTACAAAATTTTGTTTCAGAAACCCACTCTCCCTAACCCTAAAACTAACATTAAATCAACTTGTTTCAGGAATCCACTCTCCCTATTCCTAAAAGTAAATTCTAATTAACTTGTTGAAATAATCCAATCTCCCTTATCTGAAAACTAAATTTAAATCAACTTCTTTCAGTAAACCACTCACCCTTTTCCTAAAACTAACATAAAAACTTTTTTCAGGCATCCATGCGCCCGATACCTAAAACTAACTTTCCAAAAATTTGTTTCAGGAATCCATTCACCGTAATCCTAAAACTAAATTTGAATTAACTTATCTCAATAATCAAATCACTATTATCCTAAAACTAAATTTAAATCAATTTTTTGCAGTAACCCACTCACCCTTTTCCTAAAACTTAAATACTTCTTTTTCAGGAATCCACTCACCCGAAACCTAAAACTAACTTTACAAAATTTTCTTTCAGGGTTCCACTCATCCTAACCCTAAAACTAATTTTAAAGAAACTTGTTTCAGGAATCTACTTTCCCTAACCTAAAAAGAAAATTTTAATTAACTTGTTGAAATAATCCAATCACCCTTATCCTAAAACTAAATATAAATCATTTTTTTGCAGTAACCCACTTACCTTTTTCCTAAAACTAGAAAAACATTCTTTTTCAGGAATCCATTCACCCGAAACCTAAAACTAACTTTAAAAAATTTTGTTTCAGGAATCCACTCACCCTAATCCTAAAACTAAATTTAAATTAACTTATCTCAATAATCGAATCACTATTATCCTAAAACTAAATTTAAATCAATTTTTTCAAGTAACCCACTCACCCTTTTCCTAAAACTAACATAATTTTTTTTAGGAATCCACTCACCCGAAATCTAAAAGTAACTTTACAAAATTTTGTTTCAGGTACCCACTCACCCTAACCCTAAAACTAACTTTAAAGCAACTTGTTTCAGGAATCCACTCTCCCTAATCCTAAAAGTAAATTTTAATTAACTTTTTGAAATAATCCAATCTCCCTTATCCAAAAACTAAATTTATATCTACTTGTTGCAGTAATCCACTCACCCTTTTCCTTAAACTAACATAAAAAACTTTTTTCAGGAATCCATGTGCCCAATACCTAAAACTAAATTTCAAAAAGTTTATTTCAGGAATCCACTCACCCTAATCCTAAAACTAAATTTAAATTAACTTATCACAATAATCCAATCACTCTTATCCTGAAACTAATTTTAAATCTATCTTTTGCAGTAACCCACTCATCATTTTCCTAAAGCTAACATAACTTTTTTTTCAGGAATCCACTCACCCGAAAACTAAAACTAACTTTTAAAAATTTTGATTCAGGAATCCACTCACCCTTACCCTAAAAGTAACTTTAAAACAAACTTGCTTCAGGAATCCACTCTCCCTTATCCTAAAACTAAATTTAAATCTTTTTTTGCAGTAACACACTGAACTTTTTCCTAAAACTAAAAAACATTTTTTTCAGGAATCCATTCACATGAAAACATAAAACTAACTTTATAAAATTTTGTTTCAGGAATCCACTCACCCTGATCCTAAAACTAAATTTAAATTAACTTATCGCAATAATCCAATCACTCTTATCCCAAAACTAAATTTAAATCAATTTTTTCAACTAACCCACTCACCCTTTTCCTAAAACTAACATCATTTTTTTTCAGGAATCCACTCACCCGAAATCTAAAAGTAACTTTACAAAATTTTGTTTCAGGAACCCACTCACCCTAACCCTAAAACTAACGTTAAAGCAACTTGTTTCAGCAATCCTCTCTCGCTAATCCTAAAAGTAAATTCTAATTAACTTGATGAAATAATCCAATCTCCATTATCCAAAAACTAAATTTAAATCTACTTGTTCAAGGAATCCACTTACCCTTTTCCTAAAACTAACATAAAAAACTTTTTTCAGGAATACACGCGCCTGATACCTAAAACTAAATTTCTAAACATTTGTTTCAGGAATCTACTCACCCTAATCCTAAAACTAAATTTGAATTAATTTATCACAATAATCCAATCACACTTATCCCAAAACAAAATTTAAATCAATTTTTTCAAGTAACCCACTCACCCTTTTCCTAAAACTGACATCATTTTTTTTCAGGCATCCACTCACCCGAAACCTAAAAGTAACTTTACAAAATTTTGTTTCAGAAACCCACTCTCCCTAACCCTAAAACTAACATTAAATCAACTTGTTTCAGGAATCGACTCTCCCTATTCCTAAAAGTAAATTCTAATTAACTTGTTGAAATAATCCAATCTCCCTTATCTGAAAACTAAGGCATATTAGCAATGCCTGGCGATAATTATCGCAAAGCGCAATTAGCGCATGGATAATTATCGCCAGGCATCGCAGTTTCTATCGTGGAGTTAGCGTGCAATCAGCAATGCTAATCTCCAAAGCGATAGAAACCTTAGAGAACAGTGTGAATATCGCCGGAAAACAGGCGATATTCACACTGTTCCCCAGTTCAGCTTGCTGATAGTGCGAGGGGACTTAGCCATGTAATCCACCTCTCATTGGATTACATGGCTAAGTCAGGGTGGGACCAGGTGTTAGCAAACCAGCGCTAAACGTGTTTAGCGCTGGTTCGCTAATCACCGCCCCTGCCTCGCTGATAGGCGTTAGCGACCTCAGCGACTGTTTCCAGTCGCTGTTATGTGAGGAACGCCTACTTTGCATGCCATTAGCGATAAATATCGCTGGCATGCAAGCGGCACCCAACCCGGTCGCTATCGCCTACAAGCTGTCGCTAACAGCAGTTAGTGACAGCTTGTTGATAAGGCGATAATATTATCGCCGCTTTAGCGGAAAAAGTCCCGCTAAAGTGGCGATAATCGCCTTGCTAATATGCCCCTAAATTTAAATCAACTTCTTTCAGTAAATCACTCACCCTTTTCCTAAAACTAAGATAAAAACTTTTTTCAGGAATCCAATGCACCCGATACCTAAAACTAACTTTCAAATAATTTGTTTCAGGAATCCACTCACCCTAATCCTAAAACTAAATTTGAATTAACTTATCTGCAATAATCCAATCACTATTATCCTAAAACTAAATTTAAATCAATTTTTTGCAGTAACCCACTCACCCTTTTCCTAAAACTTAAATACATTCTTTTTCATGAATCCACTCACCCGAAACCTAAAACTAACTTTACAAAATTTTGTTTCAGGAATCCACTCATCCTAATCCTAAAACTAAATTTAAATTAACTTATCGCAATAATCCAATCACTCTTATCCCAAAACTAAATTTAAATCAATTTTTTCAACTAACCCACTCACCCTTTTCCTAAAACTAACTTTATTTTTTTTTCAGGAATCCACTCACCCGAAATCTAAAAGTAACTTTACAAAATTTTGTTTCAGGAACCCACTCACCCTAACCCTAAAACTAACGTTAAAGCAACTTGTTTCAGCAATCCTCTCTCGCTAATCCTAAAAGTAAATTCTAATTAACTTGTTGAAATAATCCAATCTCCATTAACCAAAAACTAAATTTAAATCTACTTGTTCCAGGAATCCACTCACCCTTTTCCTAAAACTAACATAAAAAACTTTTTTCAGGAATACATGCGCCCGATACCTAAAACTAAATTTCCAAACATTTGTTTCAGGAATCTACTCACCCTAATCCTAAAACTAAATTTGAATTAACTTATCACAATAATCCAATCACACTTATCCCAAAACAAAATTAAATCAATTTTTTCAAGTAACGCACTCACCCTTTTCCTAAAACTAACATCATTTTTTTTTCAGGAATCCACTCACCCGAAACCTAAAAGTAACATTAAATCAACTTGTTTCAGGAATCGACTCTCCCTATTCCTAAAAGTAAATTCTAATTAACTTGTTGAAATAATCCAATCTCCCTTATCTGAAAACTAAATTTAAATCAACTTCTTTCAGTAAACCACTCACCCTTTTCCTAAAACTAAGATAAAAACTTTTTCAGGAATCCATGCGCCCGATACCTAAAACTAACTTTCCAATAATTTGTTTCAGGAATCCATTCACCCTAATCCTAAAACTAAATTTGAATTAACTTATCTCAATAATCCAATCACTATTATCCTAAAACTAAATTTAAATCAATTTTTTGCAGTAACCCACTCACCCTTTTCCTAAAACTTAAATACTTCTTTTTTCAGGAATCCACTCACCCAAAACCTAAAACTAACTTTACAAAATTTTGTTTCAGGAATCCACTCATCCTAACCCTAAAACTAATTTTAAAGAAACTTGTTTCAGGAATCTACTTTCCCTAACCTAAAAAGAAAATTTTAATTAACTTGTTGAAATAATCCAATCACCCTTATCCTAAAACTAAATATAAATCATTTTTTTGCAGTAACCCACTTACCTTTTTCCTAAAACTAAAAAACATTCTTTTTTCAGGAATCCATTCACCCGAAACCTAAAACTAACTTTAAAAATTTTGTTTCAGGAATCCACTCACCCTAATCCTAAAACTAAATTTAAATTAACTTATCTCAATAATCGAATCACTATTATCCTAAAACTAAATTTAAATCAATTTTTTCAAGTAACCCACTCACCCTTTTCCTAAAACTAACATAATTTTTTTTTTAGGAATCCACTCATCCGAAACACTAAAAGCTAACTTTAACAACAATTTTGTTTCAGGAATCCACTCTCCCTAATCCTAAAAGTAAATTTTAATTAACTTTTTGAAATAATCCAATCTCCCTTATCCAAAAACTAAATTTATATCTACTTGTTGCAGTAATCCACTCACCCTTTTCCTTAAACTAACATAAAAAACTTTTTTCAGGAATCCATGCACCCAATACCTAAAACTAAATTTCAAAAAGTTTATTTCAGGAATCCACTCACCCTAATCCTAAAACTAAATTTAAATTAACTTATCACAATAATCCAATCACTCTTATCCTGAAACTAATTTTAAATCTATCTTTTGCAGTAACCCACTCATCATTTTCCTAAAGCTAACATAACTTTTTTTTCAGGAATCCACTCACCCGAAAACTAAAACTAACTTTTAAAAATTTTGATTCAGGAATCCACTCTCCCTGTTCCTAAAAGTAAATTTAAATTAATTTGTTGAAATAATCCAATCACCCTTATCCTAAAACTAAATTTAAATCATTTTTTGCAGTAACCCACTGAACTTTTTCCTAAAACTAAAAAACATTTTTTTCAGGAATCCATTCACACGAAAACATAAAACTAACTTTAAAAATTTTGTTTCAGGAATCCACTCACCCTGATTCTAAAACTAAATTTAAATTAACTTATCACAATAATCCAATCACTCTTATCCCAAAACTAAATTTAAATCAATTTTTTCAAGTAACCCACTCACCCTTTTCCTAAAACTAACATAATTTTTTTTTCAGGAATCCACTCACCCGAAATCTAAAAGTAACTTTACAAAATTTTGTTTCAGGAACCCACTCACCCTAACCCTAAAACTAACGTTAAAGCAACTTGTTTCAGCAATCCTCTCGCACTAATCCTAAAAGTAAATTCTAATTAACTTGTTGAAATAATCCAATCTCCATTATCCGAAAACTAAATTTAAATCTACTTGTTCCAGGAATCCACTCACCCTTTTCCTAAAACTAACATAAAAAGCTTTTTCAGGAATACACGCGCCCGATACCTAAAACTAAATTTCCAAAAATTTGTTTCAGGAATCTACTCACCCTAATCCTAAAACTAAATTTGAATTAACTTATCACAATAATCCAATCACACTTATCCCAAAACAAAATTTAAATCAATTTTTTCAAGTAACCCACTCACCCTTTTCCTAAAACTAACATAATTTTTTTTCAGGAATCCACTCACCCGAAACCTAAAAGTAACTTTACAAAATTTTGTTTCAGAAACCCACTCTCCCTAACCCTAAAACTAACATTAAATCAACTTGTTTCAGGAATCCACTCTCCCTATTCCTAAAAGTAAATTCTAATTAACTTGTTGAAATAATCCAATCTCCCTTATCTGAAAACTAAATTTAAATCAACTTTTTCAGTAAACCACTCACCCTTTTCCTAAAACTAACATAAAAACTTTTTTCAGGAATACATGCGCCCGATACCTAAAACTAACTTTCCAAAAATTTGTTTCAGGAATCCATTCACCCTTAATCCTAAAACTAAATTTGAATTAATTTATCTCAATAATCCAATCACTATTATCCTAAAACTAAATTTAAATCAATTTTTTGCAGTAACCCACTCACCCTTTTCCTAAAACTTAAATACTTCTTTTTCAGGAATCCACTCACCCGAAACCTAAAACTAACTTTACAAAATTTTGTTTCAGGAATCCACTCATCCTAACCCTAAAACTAATTTTAAAGAAACTTGTTTCAGGAATCTACTTTCCCTAACCTAAAAAGAA
This sequence comes from Calotriton arnoldi, assembly GCA_963921515.1. Classification (NCBI taxonomy): domain Eukaryota; kingdom Metazoa; phylum Chordata; class Amphibia; order Caudata; family Salamandridae; genus Calotriton; species Calotriton arnoldi. The sequence continues at coordinate 30,188 of CAWUFW010021281.1, read as the reverse complement.
AATTTTAATTAACTTGTTGAAATAATCCAATCACGCTTATCCTAAAACTAAATATAAATCATTTTTTTGCAGTAACCCACTTACCTTTTTCCTAAAACTAAAAAAACATTCTTTTTCAGGAATCCATTCACCCGAAACCTAAAACTAACTTTAAAAAATTTTGTTTCAGGAATCCACTCACCCTAATCCTAAAACTAAATTTAAATTAACTTATCTCAATAATCGAATCACTATTATCCTAAAACTAAATTTAAATCAATTTTTTCAAGTAACCCACTCACCCTTTTCCTAAAACTAACATAATTATTTTTTTTAGGAATCCACTCACCCGAAATCTAAAAGTAACTTTACAAAATTTTGTTTCAGGTACCCACTCACCCTAACCCTAAAACTAACTTTAAAGCAACTTGTTTCAGGAATCCACTCTCCCTAATCCTAAAAGTAAATTTTAATTAACTTTTTGAAATAATCCAATCTCCCTTATCCAAAAACTAAATTTATATCTACTTGTTGCAGTAATCCACTCACCCTTTTCCTTAAACTAACATAAAAAACTATTTTCAGGAATCCATGCGCCCAATACCTAAAACTAAATTTCAAAAAGTTTATTTCAGGAATCCACTCACCCTAATCCTAAAACTAAATTTAAATTAACTTATCACAATAATCCAATCACTCTTATCCTGAAACTAATTTTAAATCTATCTTTTGCAGTAACCCACTCATCATTTTCCTAAAGCTAACATAACTTTTTTTTCAGGAATCCACTCACCCGAAAACTAAAACTAACTTTTAAAAATTTTGATTCAGGAATCCACTCACCCGTACCCTAAAAGTATCTTTAAAACAACTTGCTACAGGAATCCACTCTCCCTGTTCCTAAAAGTAAATTTAAATTAATTTGTTGAAATAATCCAATCACCCTTATCCTAAGATTAAATTTAAATCATTTTTTGCAGTAACCCACTGAAGCTTTAACCTAAAACTAAAAAACATTTTTTTCAGGAATACATTCACACGAAAACATAAAACTAACTTTAAAAAATGTTGTTTCAGGAATCCACTCACCCTGATTCTAAAACTAAATTTGAATTAACTTATCACAATAATCCAATCACACTTATCCCAAAACAAAATTTAAATCAATTTTTTCAAGTAACCCACTCACCCTTTTCCTAAAACTAACATAAAAAACTTTTTTCAGGAATACACTCACCCGAAACCTAAAAGTAACTTTACAAAATTTTGTTTCAGAAACCCACTCTCCCTAACCGTAAAACTAACATTAAATCAACTTGTTTCAGGAATCGACTCTCCCTATTCCTAAAAGTAAATTCTAATTAACTTGTTGAAATAATCCAATCTCCCTTATCTGAAAACTAAATTTAAATCAACTTCTTTTAGTAAACCACTCACCCTTTTCCTAAAACTAAGATAAAAACTTTTTTCAGGAATCCATGCGCCCGATACCTAAAACTAACTTTCCAAAAATTTGTTTCAGAAATCCATTCACCCTAATCCTAAAACTAAATTTGAATTAACTTATCTCAATAATCCAATCACTATTATCCTAAAACTAAATTTAAATCAATTTTTTGCAGTAACCCACTCACCCTTTTCCTAAAACTTAAATACTTCTTTTTCAGGAATCCACTCACCCGAAACCTAAAACTAACTTTACAAAATTTTGTTTCAGGATTCCACTCATCCTAACCCTAAAGCTAATTTTAAAAGAAACTTGTTTCAGGAATCTACTTTCCCTAACCTAAAAAGAAAATTTTAATTAACTTGTTGAAATAATCCAATCACCCTTATCCTAAAACTAAATATAAATCATTTTTTTGCAGTAACCCACTTACCTTTTTCCTAAAACTAAAAAACATTCTTTTTCAGGAATCCATTCACCCGAAACCTAAAACTAACTTTAAAAAATTTTGTTTCAGGAATCCACTCACCCTAATCCTAAAACTAAATTTAAATTAACTTATCTCAATAATCGAATCAATATTATCCTAAAACTAAATTTAAATCAATTTTTTCAAGTAACCCACTCACCCTAACCCTAAAACTAACTTTAAAGCAACTTGTTTCAGGAATCCACTCTCCCTAATCCTAAAAGTAAATTTTAATTAACTTTTTGAAATAATCCAATCTCCCTAATCCAAAAGCTAAATTTATATATACTTGTTGCAGTAATCCACTCACCCTTTTCCTTAAACTAACATAAATCTTTTTTCAGGAATCCATGCGCCCAATACCTAAAACTAAATTTCAAAAAGTTTATTTCAGGAATCCACTCACCCTAATCCTAAAACTACATTTAAATTAATTTATCGCAATAATCCAATCACTCTTATCCCAAAACTAAATTTAACTCAATTTTTTCAAGTAACCCACTCACCCTTTTCCTAAAACTAACATCATTTTTTTTCAGGAATCCACTCACCCGAAACCTAAAATTAACTTTCCAAATATTTGTTTCAGGAATCCATTCACCCTAATCCTAAAACGAAATTTGAATTAACTTATCTCAATAATCCAATCACTATTATCCTAAAACTAAATTTAAATCAATTTTTGCAAGTAATCCACTCACCCTTTTCCTAAAACTTAACACACTTCTTTTTCAGGAATACACTCACCCGAAACCTATAAGTAACTTTACAAAATTTTGTTTCAGAAACCCACTCTCCCTAACCCTAAAACTAACATTAAATCAACTTGTTTCAGGAATCGACTCTCCCTATTCCTAAAAGTAAATTCTAATTAACTTGTTGAAATAATCCAATCTCCCTTATCTGAAAACTAAATTTAAATCAACTTCTTTCAGTAAACCACTCACCCTTTTCCTAAAACTAAGATAAAAACTTTTTCAGGAATCCATGCGCCCGATACCTAAAACTAACTTTCCAAAAATTTGTTTCAGAAATCCATTCACCCTAATCCTAAAACTAAATTTGAATTAACTTATCTCAATAATCCAATCACTATTATCCTAAAACTAAATTTAAATCAATTTTTTGCAGTAACCTACTCACCCTTTTCCTAAAACTTAACATACTTCTTCTTTCAGGAATCCACTCACCCGAAACCTAAAACTAACTTTACAAAATTTTGTTTCAGGATTCCACTCATCCTAACCCTAAAACTAATTTTAAAGACAACTTGTTTCAGGAATCTACTTTCCCTAATCCTAAAAGAAAATTTTAATTAACTTGTTGAAATAATCCAATCACCCTTATCCTAAAACTAAATATAAATCATTTTTTGCAGTAACCCACTTACCTTTTTCCTAAAACTAAAAAACATTCTTTTTCAGGAATCCATTCACCCGAAACCTAAAACTAACTTTAAAAAATTTTGTTTCAGGAATCCACTCACCCTAATCCTAAAACTAAATTTAAATGAACTTATCTCAATAATCGAATCACTATTATCCTAAAACTAAATTTAAATCAATTTTTTCAAGTAACCCACTCACCCTTTTCCTAAAACTAACATAATTTTTTTTTAGGAATCCACTCACCCGAAATCTAAAAGTAACTTTACAAAAATTAATTTCAGGTACCCACTCACCCTAACCCTAAAACTAACTTTAAAGCAACTTGTTTCAGGAATCCACTCTCCCTAATCCTAAAAGTAAATTTTAATTAACTTTTTGAAATAATCCAATCTCCCTTATCCAAAAACTAAATTTATATCTACTTGTTGCAGTAATCCACTCACCCTTTTCCTTAAACTAACATAAAAAACTTTTTTCAGGAATCCATGCGCCCAATACCTAAAACTAAATTTCAAAAAGTTTATTTCAGGAATCCACTCACCCTAATCCTAAAACTAAATTTAAATTAACTTATCACAATAATCCAATCACTCTTATCCTGAAACTAATTTTATATCTATCTTTTGCAGTAACCCACTCATCATTTTCCTAAAGCTAACATAACTTTTTTTTCAGGAATCCACTCACCCGAAAACTAAAACTAACTTTTAAAAATTTTGATTCAGGAATCCACTCACCCGTATCCTAAAAGTAACTTTAAAACAACTTGCTTCAGAAATCCACTCTCCCTGTTCCTAAAGGAAAATTTAAATTAATTTGTTGAAATAATCCAATCACCCTTATCCTAAAACTAAATTTAAATCATTTTTTGCAGTAACACACTAAAGTTTAACCTAAAACTAAAAAACATTTTTTTCAGGAATCCATTCACACGAAAACATAAAACTAACTTTAAAAAATGTTGTTTCAGGAATCCACTCACCCTAATCCTAAAACTAAATTTGAATTAACTTATCACAATAATCCAAACACACTTATCCCAAAACAAAATTTAAATCAATTTTTTCAAGTAACCCACTCACCCTTTTCCTAAAACTAACATAATTTTTTTTCAGGAATCCACTCACCCGAAACCTAAAAGTATCTTTACAAAATTTTGTTTCAGAAACCCACTCTCCCTAACCCTAAAACTAACATTAAATCAACTTGTTTCAGGAATCAACTCTCCCTATTCCTAAAAGTAAATTCTAATTAACTTGTTGAAATAATCCAATCTCCCTTATCTGAAAACTAAATTTAAATCAACTTCTTTCAGTAAACCACTCACCCGTTTCCTAAAACTAACATAAAAACTTTTTCCAGGAATACCATGCGCCCGATACCTAAAACTAACTTTCCAAAAATTTGTTTCAGGAATCCATTCAACCTAAACCTAAAACTAAATTTGAATTAACTTATCTCAATAATCCAATCACTATTATCCTAAAACTAAATTTAAATCAATTTTTGCAGTAACCCACTCACCCTTTTCCTAAAACTTAAATACTTCTTCTTTCAGGAATCCACTCACCCGAAACCTAAAACTAACTTTACAAAATTTTGTTTCAGGAATCCACTCATCCAAACCCTAAAACTAATTTTAAAGAAACTTGTTTCAGGAATCTACTTTCCCTAACCTAAAAAGAAAATTTTAATTAACTTGTTGAAATAATCCAATCACACTTATCCTAAAACTAAATATAAATCATTTTTTTGCAGTAACTCACTTACCTTTTTCCTAAAACTAAAAAACATTCTTTTTTCAGGAATCCATTCACCCGAAACCTAAAACTAACTTTAAAAAATTTTGTTTCAGGAATCCACTCACCCTAATCCTAAAACTAAATTTAAATTAACTTATCTCAATAATCGAATCACTATTATCCTAAAACTAAATTTAAATCAATTTTTTCAAGTAACCCACTCACCCTTTTCCTAAAACTAACATAATTTTTTTTAGGAATCCACTCACCCGAAATCTAAAAGTAACTTACCAAAAAAATTTCAGGTACCCACTCAACCTAACCCTAAAACTAACTTTAAAGCAACTTGATTCAGGAATCCACTCTCTCTAATCCTAAAAGTAAATTTTAATTAACTTTTTGAAATAATCCAATCTCCCTTATCCAAAAACTAAATTTATATCTACTTGTTGCAGTAATCCACTCACCCTTTTCCTTAAACTAACATAAAAAACTTTTTCAGGAATCCATGCGCCCAATACCTAAAACTAAATTTCAAAAAGTTTATTTCAGGAATCCACTCCCACTAATCCTAAAACTAAATTTAAATTAACTTATCACAATAATCCAATCACTCTTATCCTGAAACTAATTTTATATCTATCTTTTGCAGTAACCCACTCATCATTTTCCTAAAGCTAACATAACTTTTTTTTTCAAGAATCCACTCACCCGAAAACTAAAACTAACTTTTAAAAATTTTGATTCAGGAATCCACTCACCCGTATCCTAAAAGTAACTTTAAAACAACTTGCTTCAGAAATCCACTCTCCCTGTTCCTAAAAGAAAATTTAAATTAATTTGTTGAAATAATCCAATCACCCTTATCCTAAAACTAAATTTAAATCATTTTTTGCAGTAACACACTAAAGTTTAACCTAAAACTAAAAACATTTTTTTCAGGAATCCATTCACACGAAAACATAAAACTAACTTTAAAAAATATTTGTTTCAGGAATCCACTCACCCTAATCCTAAAACTAAATTTGAATTAACTTATCACAATAATCCAATCACACTTATCCCAAAACAAAATTTAAATCAATTTTTTCAAGTAACCCACTCACCCTTTTCCTAAAACTAACATAATTTTTTTTTCAGGAATACACTCACCCGAAACCTAAAAGTATCTTTACAAAATTTTGTTTCAGAAACCCACTCTCCCTAACCCTAAAACTAACATTAAATCAACTTGTTTCAGGAATCGACTCTCCCTATTCCTAAAAGTAAATTCTAATTAACTTTGAAATAATCCAATCTCCCTTATCTGAAAACTAAATTTAAATCAACTTCTTTCACTAAACCACTTACCCTTTTCCTAAAACGAACATAAAAAACTTTTTCCAGGAATACACACGCCCGATACCTAAAACTAACTTTCCAAAAATTTGTTTCAGGAATCCATTCCCCTAACCCTAAAACTAAATTTGAATTAACTTATCTCAATAATCCAATCACTATTATCCTAAAACTAAATTTAAATCAATTTTTTGCAGTAACCCACTCACCCTTTTCCTAAAACTTAAATACTTCTTCTTTCAGGAATCCACTCACCCGAAACCTAAAACTAACTTTACAAAATTTTGTTTCAGGAATCCACTCATCCTAACCCTAAAACTAATTTTAAAGAAACTTGTTTCAGGAATCTACTTTCCCTAACCTAAAAAGAAAATTTTAATTAACTTGTTGAAATAATCCAATCACCCTTATCCTAAAACTAAATATAAATCATTTTTTTGCAGTAACCCACTTACCTTTTTCCTAAAACTAAAAAAACATTCTTTTTCAGGAATCCATTCACCCGAAACCTAAAACTAACTTTAAAAAATTTTGTTTCAGGAATCCACTCACCCTAATCCTAAAACTAAATTTAAATTAACTTATCTCAATAATCGAATCACTATTATCCTAAAACTAAATTTAAATCAATTTTTTCAAGTAACCCACTCACCCTTTTCCTAAAACTAACATAATTTTTTTTTTAGGAATCCACTCACCCAAAATCTAAAAGTAACTTTACAAAAAAAAATTTCAGGTACCCACTCACCCTAACCCTAAAACTAACTTTAAAGCAACTTGTTTCAGGAATCCACTCTCCCTAATCCTAAAAGTAAATTCTAATTAACTTGTTGAAATAATCCAATCTCCATTATCTGAAAACTAAATTTAAATCTACTTGTTCCAGGAATCCACTCACCCTTTTCCTAAAACTAACATAAAAAACCTTTTTAGGAATACACGCGCCCGATACCTAAAACTAAATTTCCCAAAATTTGTTTCAGGAATCTACTCACCCTAATCCTAAAACTAAATTTGAATTAACTTATCACAATAATCCAATCACACTTATCCCAAAACAAAATTTAAATCAATTGTTTCAAGTAACCCACTCACCCTTTTCCTAAAACTAACACCATTTTTTTTTCAGGAATCCACTCACCCGAAACCTAAAAGTAACTTTACAAAATTTTGTTTCAGAAACCCACTGTCCCTAACCCTAAAACTAACATTAAATCAACTTGTTTCGGGAATCGACTCTCCCTATTCCTAAAAGTAAATTTCTAATTAACTTGTTGAAATAATCCACTCTCCCTTATCTGAAAACTAAATTTAAATCAACTTCTTTCAGTAAACCACTCACCCTTTTCCTAAAACTAAGATAAAAACTTTTTCAGGAATCCATGCGCCCGATACCTAAAACTAACTTTCCAAAAATTTGTTTCAGGAATCCATTCACCCTAATCCTAAAACTAAATTTGAATTAACTTATCTCAATAATCCAATCACTATTATCCTAAAACTAAATTTAAATCAATTTTTTGCAGTAACCCACTCACCCTTTTCCTAAAACTAACATAATTTTTTTTCAGGAATCCACTCACCCGAAACCTTAAAGTAACTTTACAAAATTTTGTTTCAGAAACCCACTCTCCCTAACCCTAAAACTAACATTAAATCAACTTGTTTCAGGAATCCACTCTCCCTATTCCTAAAAGTAATTTCTAATTAACTTGTTGAAATAATCCAATCTCCCTTATCTGAAAACTAAATTTAAATCAACTTCTTTCAGTAAACCACTCACCCTTTTCCTAAAACTAAGATAAAAACTTTTTTCAGGAATCCATGCGCCCGATACCTAAAACTAACTTTCCAAAAATTTGTTTCAGGAATCCATTCACCCTAATCCTAAAACTAAATTTGAATTAACTTATCTCAATAATCCAATCACTATTATCCTAAAACTAAATTTAAATCAATTTTTTGCAGTAACCCACGCACCCTTTTCCAAAAACTTAAATACTTCTTTTTCAGGAATCCACTCACCCGAAACCTAAAACTAACTTTACAAAATTTTGTTTCAGGAATCCACTCATCCTAACCCTAAAACTAATTTTAAAGAAACTTGTTTCAGGAATCTACTTTCCCTAACCTAAAAAGAAAATTTTAATTAACTTGTTGAAATAATACAATCACCCTTATCCTAAAACTAAATATAAATCATTTTTTTGCAGTAACCCACTTACCTTTTTCCTAAAACTAAAAGAACATTCTTTTTTCAGGAATCCATTCACCCGAAACCTAAAACTAACTGTAAAAAGTTTTGTTTCAGGAATCCACTCACCCTAATCCTAAAACTAAATTTAAATTAACTTATCTCAATAATTGAATCACTATTATCCTAAAACTAAATTTAAATCAATTTTTTCAAGTAACCCACTCACCCTTTTCCTAAAAGTAACATAATTTTTTTGTTTAAGAATCCACTCACCCGAAATCTAAAAGTAACTTTACAAAATTTTGTTTCAGGTACCCACTCACCCTAACCCTAAAACAAACTTTAAAGCAGCTTGTTTCAGGAATCCACTCTCCCTAATCCTAAAAGCAAATTTTAATTAACTTTTTGAAATAATCCAATCTCCCTTATCCAAAAACTAAATTTATATCTACTTGTTGCAGTAATCCACTCACCCTTTTCCTTAAACTAACATAAAAAACTTTTTCAGGAATCCATGCGCCCAATACCTAAAACTAAATTTCAAAAAGTTTATTTCAGGAATCCACTCACCCTAATCCTAAAACTAAATTTAAATTAACTTATCGCAATAATCCAATCACTCTTATCCCAAAACTAAATTTAAATCAATTTTTTCAACTAACCCACTCACCCTTTTCCTAAAACTCACATAATTTTTTTTTAGGAATCCACTCACCCGAAATCTAAAAGTAACTTTACAAAATTTTGTTTCAGGAACCCACTCACCCTAACCCTAAAACTAACGTTAAAGTAACTTGTTTCAGCAATCCTCTCTCGCTAATCCTAAAAGTAAATTCTAATTAACTTGTTGAAATAATCCAATCTCCATTATCTGAAAACTAAATTTAAATCTACTTGTTCCAGGAATCCACTCACCCTTTTCCTAAAACTAACATAAAAAACTTTTTTTTCGGAATACACGCGCCCGATACCTAAAACTAAATTTCCCAAAATTTGTTTCAGGAATCTACTCACGCTAATCCTAAAACTAAATTTGAATTAACTTATCACAATAATCCAATCAAACTTATCCCAAAACAAAATTTAAATCCATTTTTTCAAGTAACCCACTCACCCTTTTCCTAAAACTAACATCATTTTTTTTCAGGAATCCACTCACCCGAAACCTAAAAGTAACTTTACAAAATTTTGTTTCTGAAACCCACTCTCCCTAACCCTAAAACTACCATTAAATCAACTTGTTTCAGGAATCGACTCTACCTATTCCTAAAAGTAAATTCTAAAAATTTTGATTCAGGAATCCACTCACCCTTACCCTAAAAGTAACTTTAAAACAACTTGCTTCAGCAATCCACTCTCCCTGTTCCAAAAAGTAAATTTAAATTAATTTGTTGAAATAATCCAATCACCCTTATCCTAAAACTAAATTTAAATCATTTTTTGCAGTAACCCACTGAACTTTAACCTAAAACTAAAAAACATTTTTTTCAGGAATCCATTCACACGAAAATATAAAACTAACTTTAAAAATGTTGTTTCAGGAATCCACTCACCCTGATTCTAAAACTAAATTTAAATTAACTTATCGCAATAATCCAATCACTCTTATCCCAAAACTAAATTTAAATCAATTTTTTCAACTAACCCACTCACCCTTTTCCTAAAACTGACTTAATTTTTTTTTTAGGAATCCACTCACCTGAAATCTAAAAGTAACTTTACAAAATTTTGTTTCAGGAACCCACTCACCCTAACCCTAAAACTAACGTTAAAGCAACTTGTTTCAGCAATCCTCTCTCGCTAATCCTAAAAGTAAATTCTAATTAACTTGTTGAAATAATCCAATCTCCATTATCTGAAAACTAAATTTAAATCTACTTGTTCCAGGAATCCACTCACCCTTTTCCTAAAACTAACATAAAAAACTTTTTTCAGGAACACACACGCCCGATACCTAAAACTAAATTTCCAAAAATTTGTTTCAGGAATCCACTCACCCTGATTCTAAAACTAAATTTAAATTAACTTATCACAATAATCCAATCACTCTTATCCCAAAACTAAATTTAAATAAATTTTTTCAAGTAACCCACTCACCCTTTTCCTAAAACTAACACCTTTTTTTTTTCAGGAATCCACTCAACAGAAACCTAAAAGTAACTTTACAAAATTTTGTTTCAGAAACCCTCTCTCCCTAACCGTAAAACTAACATTAAATCAACTTGTTTCTGGAATCGACTCTCCCTATTCCTAAAAGTAAATTCTAATTAACTTGTTGAAATAATCCAATCTCCCTTATCTGAAAACTAAATTTAAATCAACTTCTTTCAGTAAACCACTCACCCTTTTCCTAAAACTAAGATAAAAACTTTTTCAGGAATCCATGCGCCCGATACCTAAAACTAACTTTCCAAAAATTTGTTTCAGGAATCCATTCACACTAATCCTAAAACTAAATTTGAATTAACTTATCTCAGTAATCCAATCACTATTATCCTAAAACTAAATTTAAATCAATTTTTTGCAGTAACCCACTCACCCTTTTCCTAAAACTTAAATACTTCTTTTTCAGGAATCCACTCACCCGAAACCTAAAACTAACTTTACAAAATTTTGTTTCAGGAATCCACTCATCCTAACCCTAAAACTAATTTTAAAGAAACTTGTTTCAGGAATCTACTTTCCCTAACCTAAAAAGAAAATTTTAATTAACTTGTTGAAATAATCCAATCACCCTTATCCTAAAACTAAATATAAATCATTTTTTTGCAGTAACCCACTTACCTTTTTCCTAAAACTAAAAAAACATTCTTTTTCAGGAATCCATTCACCCGAAACCTAAAACTAACTTTAAAAAGTTTTGTTTCAGGAATCCACTCACCCTAATCCTAAAACTAAATTTAAATCAATTTTTTGCAGTAACCCACTCACCCTTTTCCTAAAACTTAAATACTTCTTTTTCAGGAATCTACTCACCCGAAACCTAAAACTAACTTTACAAAATTTTGTTTCAGGAATCCACTCATCCTTACCCTAAAACTAATTTTAAAGAAACTTGTTTCAGGAATCTACTTTCCCTAACCTAAAAAGAAATTTTAATTAACTTGTTGAAATAATCCAATCACCCTTATCCTAAAACTAAATATAAATAACTTTTTTGCAGTAACCCACTTACCTTTTTCCTAAAACTAAAAAACATTCTTTTTCAGGAATCCATTCACCCGAAACCTAACACTAACTTTAAAAAATGTTGTTTCAGGAATCCACTCACCCTAATCCTAAAACTAAATTTAAATCAATTTTTTCAAGTAACCCACTCACCCTTTTCCTAAAACTAACATCATTTTTTTTTAAGAATACACTCACCCGAAATCTAAAAGTAACTTTACAAAATTTTTGTTTCAGGTACCCACTCACCCTAACCCTAAAACTAACTTTAAAGCAGCTTGATTCAGGAATCCAATCTCCCTAATCCTAAAAGTAAATTTTTATTAACTTTTTGAAATAATCCAATCTCCCTTATCCAAAAACTAAATTTATATCTACTTGTTGCAGTAATCCACTCACCCTTTTCCTTAAACTAACATAAAAAACTTTTTTCAGGAATCCATGCGCCCAATACCTAAAACTAAATTTCAAAAAGTTTATTTCAGGAATCCACTCACCCTAATCCTAAAACTAAATTTAAATTAACTTATCACAATAATCCAATCACTCTTATCCTGAAACTAATTTTAAATCTATATTTTGCAGTAACCCACTCATCATTTTCCTAAAGCTAACATAACTTTTTTTTCAGGAATCCACTCACCCGAAAACTAAAACTAACTTTTAAAAATTTTGATTCAGGAATCCACTCACCCTTACCCTAAAAGTAACTTTAAAACAACTTGCTTCAGCAATCCACTCTCCCTGTTCCAAAAAGTAAATTTAAATTAATTTGTTGAAATAATCCAATCACCCTTATCCTAAAACTAAATTTAAATAATTTTTTGCAGTAACCCACTGAACTTTAACCTAAAACTAAAAACATTTTTTTTCAGGAATCCATTCACACGAAAACATAAAACTAACTTTAAAAAATGTTGTTTCAGGAATCCACTCACCCTGATTCTAAAACTAAATTTAAATTAACTTATCGCAATAATCCAATCACTCTTATCCCAAAACTAAATTTAAATCAATTTTTTCAACTAACCCACTCACCCTTTTCCTAAAACTAACATACTTCTTTTTCAGGAATCCACTCACCCGAAACCTAAAACTAACTTTACAAAATTTTGTTTCAGGAATCCACTCATCCTAACCCTAAAACTAATTTTAAAGAAACTTGTTTCAGGAATCTACTTTCCCTAACCTAAAAAGAAAATTTTAATTAACTTGTTGAAATAATCCAATCACCCTTATCCTAAAACTAAATATAAATCATTTTTTTGTAGTAACCCACTTACCTTTTTCCTAAAACTAAAAAGACATTCTTTTTCAGGAATCCATTCACACGAAACCTAAAACTAACTTTAAAAAATTTTGTTTCAGGAATCCACTCACCCTAATCCTAAAACTAAATTTAAATTAACTTATCTCAATAATCGAATCACTATTATCCTAAAACTAAATTTAAATCAATTTTTTCAAGTAACCCACTCACCCTTTTCCTAAAACTAACTGTGGTGTTCTCCACATTGGATAAATAAGCAGATAGACGGACGAAGTGTAGAAAGGTCCGTTTATTCACCTCAGCCACCAACAGCCTTTCGCAGAATGCCCCACAGCTCAAAACCCCCCAACATTCTTTATTAGAACTTGAGCTTAACGTTCTACATTGGATCTTTAAGATGTCACACATCTTCTCTCCTTATAAAAACAAGCAACAAAACAGAATGCAGAAGTCAATAATGAAAGCGAAAGATCACATGACATATTCCTAAAAGAAAAGATACGGTGAACAATGAACAGCTCACATGACAAAGTCTTTCATATGAAATGGTAAACTGCACAATCTCGCACTCCTCTCTCTATTGTTATCCGGCAAAGGGTGCGGGTTTGATGAAGAAGAGTTGTTACGAGTGTTCAACGAACAAGTAGGTATCTCACCCAAAGCGGGTTGAGAATTGACAGAGACCACACAACTCTTATTCCAAATCCTACCATCCTCAGTTTTGACAGCATTTCTGAAGATTTTCACAATTCTTCTCATTTTGGAAAACTTGGACCAAGGTTGACATCCCACTGGCGCTCTTATTTTTACAAAATCACCCACTCTCAAACTGTTGTATTGCACACATTTTTTGTCATCAAAGTAGCGTTTTCTTTCCACCTGTTTCTGTAGCTCTCTATCCCTCCAATCACCAATGCAATTGTCTTTCAAACCCTTATTGAGCGAGATCCACCCAGGACATAGTTTTGAATTGGGAGCCCTACCTCTAAACAGCTCAAAGGGGGACCTACCAGTGGTGGAGTGGGGAGACATACGATAGGCAGAGATCCTATCTTGCAACGCCTCTTTCCAATTTAAATTGCTCGCTCTTGCCAACTGAATACTCTCTTTAAGGGGCCGATTCCGATCTCGGTCGGAGGCGCACCCAATACCATTCGGTCGGGAAAAAGCCATGCGAAAGCCTGTTTCCCGACCGATCCGTACAGTACACCGAACGAGCAAGTACGATGCGCACAACAGCAAAAAATCCGGCCGAGCCGTACTCACCCAAACCAGGTCCTGTTCTCCGACCGAGGCGAATCCGGAAACGCCGAATCGAGTCGCACGGAAGGAAAAATGCAGCCCCGTCCGGCCGGACAAGTACGATGCGCTTTCCGTACGCTCCGAACCCGTCGCTACGCACGGCACGTCAAAGCATCCGGGAGAGGCGCACATAAGCTCCGATTCGCGCCACAACACGATCCACGGCTCCGAGACGAACACGGCACCGACGAGGACGACGCGAGCGACGAGGACGAGGCGAAGCGACGAGGACGACGCCAAGCAACGAGAAGGACGAACGACACGAACCAACCATGAATCCCTTCGTCCCGATCATACCAATATTCTACATTTACTACCGGAACAGGCACGGACGTGTACGGCGCAGAAGGTAAGCCAGACACCAACCACAAAACACATACAACACGTACACGACACATCACACACACACACGGGGATGCTGAATATACTTACACCAGCAACAGCAGCACCATAGGGGCGGGATGCCCATCACCAATGCCACATATGCACACAGGGGCCTGAATGCGCACCACCACCCCTACCCAGGGGGGCTGGATGCCTACCACTACTACCACCCTCACCCAGGGGGGCTGGATGCCTACCACCACCCTTAGCCAGGGGGCTGGATGCCTACCACTACTACCACCCTCACCCAGGGGGGCTGGATGCCTACCACTACTACCACCCTTAGCCAGGGGGCTGGATGCCTACCACTACTACCACCCTTAGCCAGGGGGCTGGATGCCTACCACTACTACCACCCTCACCCAGGGGGCAGGATGCCTACCACTACTACCACCCTTAGCCAGGGGGCTGGATGCCTACCACTACTACCACCCTTAGCCAGGGGGGCTGGATGCCTACCACTACTACCACCCTTAGCCAGGGGGCTGGATGCCTACCACTACTACCACCCTCACCCAGGGGGCAGGATGCCTACCACTACTACCACCCTTAGCCAGGGGGCTGGATGCCTACCACTACTACCACCCTTAGCCAGGGGGCTGGATGCCTACCACTACTACCACCCTTAGCCAGGGGGGCTGGATGCCTACCACTACTAGCACCCTCACCTAGGGGGCTGGATGCCTACCACTACTACCACCCTTAGCCAGGGGGGCTGGATGCCTACCACCACTACCACCCTCACCCAGGGGGGCAGGATGCCTACCACTACTACCACCCTTAGCCAGGGGGCTGGATGCCTACCACTACTACCACCCTTAGCCAGTGGGGGCTGGATGCCTACCACTACTACCACCCTCACTCAGGGGGCTGGATGCCTACCACCACTACCACCCTCACCCAGGGGGCAGGATGCCTACCACTACTACCACCCTTAGCCAGGGGGGCTGGATGCCTACCACTACTACCACCCTCACCCAGGGGGGCTGGATGCCTACCACCACTACCACCCTCACCCAGGGGGCAGGATGCCTACCACTACTACCACCCTTAGCCAGGGGGCTGGATGCCTACCACTACTACCACCCTTAGCCAGGGGGGCTGGATGCCTACCACTACTACCACCCTTAGCCAGGGGGGCTGGATGCCTACCACTACTACCACCCTCACCCAGGGGGCTGGATGCCTACCACCACTACCACCTTCACCCAGGGGGGCAGGATGCCTACCACTACTACCACCCTCAGCCAGGGGGCTGGATGCCTACCACGACTACCACCCTCACCCAGGGGGGCTGGATGCCTACCACTACTACCACCCCCACTCATAGGATGGACAATGCATGACACAACCAGCACACCACAACCTAGGGAATGCAAGATAAAGACATCCCCCCACCACCATGACAAGCGTGTGTAGGCTGTGTCAAATGCCTACAACACCGAACATGACTTTGAACATACAATGTGACCCCTAGCACATGTGCCACACATATATGTGTGTGGCACCCACAATGCAAGCAGCCCATGACCATTGTGGCAATGGGGCCTAAACCCCCATCATCACAGTGACCAAAAGGTAAGTGTGGGGTCCATAGCTGAAGCACATTTTGACCATTGTGGCAATGGGGTCTAAACCCCCATCATCACAGTGACCAAAAGGCAAGTGTGGGGTCCATAGCTGAAGCACATTTTGACCATTGTGGCAATGGGGTCTAAACCCCCATCATCACAGTGACCAAAAGGCAAGTGTGGGGTCCATAGCTGAAGCACATTTTGACCATTGTGGCAATGGGGTCTAAACCCCCATCATCACAGTGACCAAAAGGGAAGTGTGGGGTCCATAACTGAAGCACATTTTGACCATTGTGGCAATGGGGTCTAAACCCCCATCATCACAGTGACCAAAAGGCAAGTGTGGGGTCCATAGCTGAAGCACATTTTGACCATTGTGGCAATGGGATCTAAACCCCCATCATCACAGTGACCAAAAGGCAAGTGTGGGGTCCATAGCTGAAGCACATTTTGACCATTGTGGCAATGGGGTCTAAACCCCCATCATCACAGTGACCAAAAGGGAAGTGTGGGGTCCATAGCTGAAGCACATTTTGACCATTGTGGCAATGGGGTCTACACCCCCATCATCACAGTGACCAAAAGGTAAGTGTTGACAAAGAAAGAGCTGCAACTGCCAAACTGCATGGATCATTCCTGGTCACAGAACCAAAAACTCATCTGTGGCAAAGTAGTGTATGTGTCCCATTGCAACATAAATTGGGTGAGCCAAATACTGCAGTGCAAATGAGACATTCCTTTGGCCATGTGCAGACAAACAACACCCATGGGGGCTGACACCGTCAACATTCAACAATGACACAATGACAGAAGTGACCATCAGAATGCAGAACCACATATTTGCACCAATGGGCACACAAATGCAGATATCCTGTGGAGACAGCAGATGTGAGGTGAACAGATACCATACCATGGCAGCAATGGGATACACAAACCATGATCACTGTGCTGACCGATGACCTAGGAGTCCCAGGGACAGCAGGGGAAACACACCAAACAACATACAGCCAATGGCACACCCAAGATATGCCAATGCAGTGGTGCAGATGCACAAACACAAACAGGCAGACCAACACTGTCATCATACACAGCAGGTGAGGGGGGTGCCAGTGTCCCCAGGCAACCACACAACTCATGAGGAGAGCTGAATACCAATCATACAGATGTGCATACACTGCCACACTAAGGTAACTCATGGATCCAAATCCCCTATGTGGGCAAGCAGGCATTGTCAGATGAGAGGGAGCACAAAACACACATGTCACACAGGCACGTAGGAACAACAACTGACACAGCAAGACACAGACACACCACAGCACCACCCCCAGGGCCCCCACAATGTGGTGACCCTTGGCTGCATAAAAATCCCACTCTGATGACAAAGCTGAATGTGGTTCACACTGTGAACCACAGTCATGTGTCCTGAGCAACAAACTACCATCACACCGACACAAGCACAAATCAATCAGCATGGCCAGTAAGCCAAGGCCAACATGGAGGCAGGGGTCTAGCTGGGCAACAACTCCCATCTGCACACACTCAAGACCACACCCCTCGACCTCCAACAATGTGCAGCAGTGAAGTACACATGCACTGGTGACATTGCACATGCACCCATGACTATTCCAGGGTGGTGGGTGGGAACCAAGGTGCAGAAACACATCACACATGGCCACTCAACAAGACTCCTGAATGTCTGACACACTGCACACTACGCTGTACATGGACATGACGGCGATACCACACCAACCAATGGGATCCCAGCCACAGTCACACACCAATGAAGAAGCCAAGGTCACCCACAAAGAACACACATAGACAACAACCAACATCGCAGCCCGGACCCTGAGGAGTGCCAGCAGTCACACACACAACGTGTCACAATAACTTAAAGATAACACGAACTGAAAATCACATGACAGGGGCAAACAACAAGTGCCAAGGGGAAACCTGACTGTGACCCATCTGCGTCTGCACACAAACTCAGCCCTGACAGCAAACACACCTATGGGTGACACCCTGATGACCAGTAATGTGCCATGCACCCACATCACAGAGAACACAGGGAGAAGACTTTGGGGGAACATAGCTCAAGTCAGCAAGCATCACAAACAGGTACAACACTAGGGATCACAGCATGCGCAGATAAATGGAAGTGAACACACAGACATGCACATACAACACACACCTTGGGCGCAGGCAATGTCACACGTGTACACACTGCCATGAGGGGACTCCACTCCTGTGTGAGGAAAGCTGTGCCATATGTTGACTCAGTAGGGCCCCATCATGTCAGCTGAGCACTTGGTCACACAATCAACAATTAGCACCAAATGAGGGCTCCCGTCACATCAGCCTGGTCATGGATGTGCCAACGGAATCATCAGCACAGATCCAACACACTTGTATAGCAATGTTGCACTGACTACACGGATGAGTCCTTCCCCATTGATGCCCAAACCTGCATGTCCAGTGGAGATGGCAACACGGTCAGGGAAGTAGACAAATCCAACAATGGCAGGCACAACAGATGTGCAGGGGTGGAAGCCACAGATATGAAATTGCTAATGTAAGTAGGAAATCCCATTGCCAAATACTGAACACATGACACCCTCAGATGCTGCTATGGATGACATGGATACACCACATGATAGGACACATTCCCCCTGGACCACATGGGTTCCTGCACAGTAACACTTCATAATCATGAGACCAGATATCACCATCACTGCAGCAAGGGCATGGTTAGCAGCACCAACAACATGTACATCTGAAGCATGAGCACTAGAGAAAAGAAAGTTGCTTTATTCAGCATATGTGTTGAATGAAAACGACGTCCAGAAAAAAGAGCAAAGGCCAATGGCCAGTCCATTGTCAAAGTTCAAACAGGGTGACACTGGCAGATGTCACCCTACGCATGCCTGCACAAAACCAGGGACAATCCACTAGGAGGGGCAACCGGGGGGCAGGCCAGGCACCGCAGGGACAGGATCAGGGCTCACCAGGGGAGTCAGGGAAGGGGTGGTGGGTGCTGGAGAGCCACTGACAACTGCAGTGGAGGTGTCTGACATGGTGTGTGCCGGCACAACTGGGGGGCATGACTCAGATGTCGTGGGTGCCGGCACAACTGCAGTGGACCCTGCAGATGGAGTGGACAGGTCCGCCACTGCAGTGCCCAAGTCAGACAGGGCGGTAGTGGACTCCACTGCAGTGCCTACCTCCAGGGGAGGAGAATGGGGAACAGGCAAGGTGGGTTGGACAGAGGGGGAGGACACCCTCACCACATCAGTGGCACAGACAAGCGCAGCGGGGGGTGTGGTGCTGGGAGAGCAAGTGGCAGGGGGAGAAGGCCTGATCCTCTTGGGGATGGTATATCTGTGGGTGGGGGAACCTGGGGCAGGGTGTGGTGGGGGCACCTGTGCAGTGGGGGCCTGAGGGATGGAGGACGGAGACCTTGTGCCTGAGCTGCAGGGCGGTGGCGGGGTCTTGCTCTTAGGACTCCGGGGGACTTGCGGGTGGGGGCCTCAGTCCGTCTGCGCCTGGGGGAGGGTGTCCGGGGGCGAGGGGCATTCTGCTCCGTGTGGGTGGGCTTCCTCTTCCCCCAGGATGCTGGAGCAGCTTCATCGGTGGGGAAGAGGCCGAGGTCACAGAGGAAGAGCTGCTGTGACTTTGGGGTTGCAGGTGAGGCAAGGGAGGGTGCTTTGGAGGGAGAGGGAACTGAGGACTGCGCAGTGCATGTGGATGCGTGTGTGTGTTCCAGGGCCCCATCCCCTGTGAGTCTGGCTTCAGTCCCCTGAATGTGCGTGCGTGTGCGTTTTGTCATTGGCGTGTGTGTCAGTGTGCTGGATGTGTGTGTGCTGGTGTGTGCCTGTGCCGGTGTGTGTGTGCTTGGGATGGGTAAGGTGCTGGGGAGTGTGGATGGAGCAGAGGCAGGAGGGGTGAGGGACCATTTGAGGAGGGACACTGCTGCCGTCAGGGAGGAGTCCATGGACCTATTGCCCCTCTGTAGGTCAGACATGCCCGATGAGATGCCCTCCATGAACGACACCAGCTGAGTCAACAGCGCGGTGTGCGCATGGAGGACACTCAGCATGGCTGTCTGGCCTACATGGAGCTGGCGAAGGAGGTACACAGACTCCTCACTCAGGGCAGCAGGGGACACAGGGGCAGGGGCTGCGGTGCCTGGCCCAAAGGAGACACGCTCCCGGACATGGGAGCCTCCACGGACCTGGGGAATGGGAGCCGATGGGAGGGCGGTGGTGGTGCTGGTGGTGGCGGGGACAGCAACACTAGCTGGGGTGTGGTGGCTGCTGACACCTGCCTCCACAAGGGAGTCATCCTCCGAGTTGCTCTGGTCCTCAGCTGAGGTGGATGCTGCTGAGGACTCCTCGGTGTGGCTCCCCTCGCCCTCCGTGCCACTGGGTCCCTCCGACCACTCCTCGGCTGCTGACCCAGTCTGGCTCTCTGGCTCCTCCTGGTCCGTGGAGCTGTCCCCTTCCGTGGCCGTGGATGTATCTGCAAACAATGGGGAAACAGACAGACATCAGTCACCTGCACAAAACGCACACACCACTGTGAGCACAGCACATCACAGAGCAAGCCCTGGCATCATTAGTTGTACATTGCTAAAAGTGCCCTAACTGAACAGGAGAAGCCAATTGTCAGTCTGATGCCAAGCATGGCACTCACTTCCCACATGGCCTTGCACCCATCTGTCTGGTGTCTGTTGGATTGCAACACCCCAGTGTGGACACATGCACCAAGTACACAGTAGTTGGACAGTGCAGAGGACACGGTGTGGCATGTGGACATGCACACATCACAGCTCTTGCCACTGAGTCAGTACAGGTTTCCGGATGAAAGGGATGCCCAGAGTCAAATAGGAAATGCATGTGATGCATACCAGCGACAGACACCATGATGCACCCATGTCCTGATAGCCAGCGCCACTATGGTGTGCATGTAGCACATGTCACTCCCCTGCAGGCTCACCAATCAGTAGACACATGCCATGGCGGAGGCATGACTGCAAAGTCATACATCACTGTCTCAGTGATGTATGACTTTGCAGCCAGACAACAACACTCTGCACTGTGTCACAATAGTAGGTCATGGGGAATGCAAGTCCTGGAGCTGCACAAGTGCACATGTACATCCCCCCACAACACATCCTCTTAACCCTCATCTGTCCAGGTCATACCTATTGGACATATGGGAGACCTGTGACACTACCCTCTGAACCTGAGCCCCTCACACTCTGCTGTGAATGGGGAACAGCTGCCTGAACTTCGCATTCACATGCCCCAGTCTGCATGGGCAGCTGATCAGACACCTATGTGACACACAAGTATCGTCTCCTATGGTCACATCTCCAGTGGCATGCTGAGCCCCTACCAAGAAACTCCACAGCAGTCCTGGCGACTAATCCACAGCACACTGACACAGAGGCAGACACCTGAGGGGTCAAATCACTGCGCACAATGTGTCAGCTGATACACGGGAGTGGGAGTACAGAGTGTTTTGTATGGCCTGGAGTAGGCATGACTGTCCAGCCCCACATGAATGAGGGATGAGCCCTGGACTGTAGGCAGCTGGCTAAGTATGTGTGACACACGTCATATACATACTCCTGGGGCCCAAACATTGTTCCCACCCGCAGCATGGGTGTGTGCCAGATACCCCAGCCACATGTGGTGGATCAGCTCAGCAATTGGACCACAGATCAAAGTAACACGCTGAATACATGTCAGAATACAGGCATTGTGTAAGCAATGGACCCACCCATGATGCCCACCACAGAGTCAGGGAAACAGATGCTGTCTCCCACCTTGAGTCAAGCAAACTGCAAGGACACAGTCCTAAGTGACAGAATTCCCTGCATGTAAGGGCCACACCTGGGTATCAGATGAGGAGTGGGCAGTGCACAATAGAGGGACATGGCTCCTGGACAACATGACTGCTGTACTGTGGCAGTTTAACCAGGCCCGAGGAGGGCACATAGCATGTTAGACAGAGTTCACAGTGCAGTCTTTGACTCACCCCCTCCTTGCTGCTCTCTGGCCTTCAGCTGCCCATCCAGGTCTGGAAAGACCACCGCCAGGATCCTGAGCATGTGGGGGTCAGGGTCCGTGTTCCGCCCCTCCTGCGAGGAGGCGACAGCTTCAGCTGGACCCGTGCAATCCTCCGGGTCCAGCCCCGAAGGTCCTGCCACCTCTTTTGGCAGTTGCGGATCCGGCGCTTGTAGACCCCCACGGACCGGACAGCCCGGACGATGTCCTTCCAGATCTCCTGCTTCCGATGGGCAGAAGCCTGTCAGGATGACAAAGTGATAAGGCCATTACTACACATGCAACATATCCGTGCATGACACAGTTGCATATACATGTCGCAATCACAGGGGCACATGGTGTACACAGGCAGTGCACGGCTGCCCATGGACAGTTTTCCAGAAGTCACTACATGGTATCATTGCATGGGGAGTAAAACCCTGTTCAGAAGCACTGTCACTGCACCATACCTGTCCAGTGCAAGTCACTACACACTATGGGGGGTGACAACTACTCAGTGAGCCTGCTAGCCAGTGGCGTGCAGACTCTCAGCCTTGCTAGTCAGACAAAATGCACATTCAGAAAGGCAGTGCACAGGACACTCACCTGCTCCCCTGGTGTCCCATACAGCTTGCTGTACTGTGGAAGTAGGCTGTCCAGCAGGGCCTGGTTCTCTTCAAGGCTGAAGGCTGGGGCTCTCTCCACAGTACGTGCCATTGCAGGGTCCAGAGGGGCAGAGACAGCAGCAGTGCAGTGGCAGATGTCGTCTTGGAGCATGTAGTGCAGGCAAGTGGGCTCTCAGGGGAACAGCCAGCAATATATATGTGCTGGAGAGGCAGATACTGTCCCTTGTGTCCAAAGTGATAGGTCCAAGTCGTTTGCATCTTCTGAATCTGGCCAATCCATGGAATAGCAGCACCAAAACACGCCCACAGCATCCTTCAAATCTTCAACTTCATGACATACATGATTTTGCAACATTGTTGTGGGTGACCAACTGATTTTCCAGCAACCGACTCGTTCGAAATTCGAAAACGCGTCCGTTGCCAGGCAAGCCCATTGTCAATGGGTGCGCACCGATCGGTCCATTGCAGTTCAACGCGCACAGGGGTACAACGCGTACCCGCACACATTGAAAGCAATGGGCCGGCCGGAGGCACCGATCGGTCCATTGCAGTTCAACGCGCACAGGGGTACAACGCGTACCCGCACACATTGAAAGCAATGGGCCGGCCGGAGGCACCGATCGGTCCATTGCAGTTCAACGCGCACAGGGGTACAACGCGTACCCGCACACATTGAAAGCAATGGGCCGGCCGGAGGCACCGATCGGTCCATTGCAGTTCAATGCGCACAGGGGTACAACGCGTACCCGCACACATTGAAAGCAATGGGCCGGCCGGAGGCACCGATCGGTCCATTGCAGTTCAACGCGCACATGGGTACAACGCGTACCCGCACACATTGAAAGCAATGGGCCGGCCGGAGGCACCGATCGGTCCATTGCAGTTCAACGCGCACATGGGTACAACGCGTACCCGCACACATTGAAAGCAATGGGCCGGCCGGAGGCACCGATCGGTCCATTGCAGTTCAACGCGCACAGGGGTACAACGCGTACCCCCACACATTGAAAGCAATGGGCCGGCCGGAGGCACCGATCGGTCCATTGCAGTACAACGCATCACTGTACATGTGACTGGCATATGTCAGCATGCCTGTCTCAGATGGACATATGCCAGCCACAGATAGCTCCCAGGGAGTGAGGGGCACACCTACATCACGACAGCCTGTCCAAACCTTATCATAAGGCATGTAAGGCTGCATTTCCTATTGTGTGTATGTTGGTGTACATGTTGTCCTGTGGGTGTCACCTGTGGGCAGCCACCCCCAGGCTGTGCACGTGTTCATGGGGACAGGATCCTGGGTGTTACGTGTACGTGACCACTGTGATGTGCAACTGTTCATATCTGTGCATGTGCCATGGTCACATTTCACAGTGGTGTTTGTGTATGTCATGTCACATACCCCGTGAGTCCCATGTGGGACGGTATGTTTGAGCCAGGGTGTCCCAGTGGCACAATAGTGATGGACCTCCACAGTCTTTGTGCATGTAGTGTTTACAATGTCTCTGATTTCATGTGCACAATGGGAGACAGTCTCCACATCCACGTTGTGTGTGCATGGACTCTGATGTTGTGCGTGTGTGTCACAGACGTCCATGTCTGTCCTGCCGTGGCAAGTGGGGCCACTACCTGTGGGGGTCATGTTTGTTTTGCTGTGGTGTACACATGATACTCCATGTGATGCCAGTGTCCATGTGGCATTACAGGGTCCCTGGGAATGTACCTGTCGTTGAGCTGTGGTGCCTGGGGCACATCTGTCCTCACATGTCACTGTGGGGGTGATTGTGACACGGCAGCAGGAGATGGGAACTGTGACACGGCATCATGATATCCAATGGGCCAACCTGGGACAAATTGATGCCACCTGTAGGACCGTGTTGACAGATGTTGGCCATGTATGTACCATACATGTCCTTCCGGTACTGCACACTTCATGTAGTTGTGCCTCATAATGATGTATGTTGGGATCTTGAGTGTGTTCAATGCCGCATATGTGGGGTGACTGACAATCTTGCTTACTTCTCCTCTGCACTGCAGGGCTCCTGCTGTCCATCGGCCATTCCCAGACCTGGCAACGATGGTGGAACGGGACAGCATCCGACGGTACCGCTTCACCAGGCAGCTGATTGAGGATTTGGCAGTGCAGTTGTCCCCACATTTGCAGCCTGGCCGGCCGTATCCTACAGCGCTGACCCCCAAGGTGAAGGTGATGGCAGCCCTACACTTCTTTGCCACCGGTACCTTCCAACATACTGTGGCGACTGCTGGTGGGATGTCACAGACCATGTTCAGCCGTGTGCTCCGCGATGTTTTGGCGGCAATGTTGCTCTTCCTGAACCGGTACATCTATTTCCCTAGACTGCGACGACTCACTGACGTGAAGAGTGACTTTTATGCCCTGGGGAGGATGCCGCATGTCATTGGCTCCATTGATGGGACACATGTGGCTTTGGTACCACCACAGGCCCAGGAGCAGGCCTACAGGAACCGCAAGCACTACCACTCGGTCAATGCACTGGTGGTGTGTCTTGCAGACATGACCATCACACACGTGTGTGCCCGTTTCCCTGGTTCAGCACACGATGCCTTTGTGATGAGGAGTAGTCGCATCCCCAGGATGATGGCACAGATGCAGAACCAGCGTGCCTGGCTTGTCGGTGTGTACTGACTTTGTGCCATTGTGTGTGATCTGATCTGTAGTATTCCGCCCACTTTTCCAAGTCAGCTAATGTGCACTTGTCTGTCCGTAGGTGACTCGGGATACCCCAAGATGCCGTGGTTGCTGACACCCCTCAGGAACCCTGTGACACCTGCCCAGATGCGCTACAATGAGGCACATGGTCGGACCAGGAGAGTGATTGAGCGGACCTTTGGTCTCCTGAAGAGCCGCTTCCGCTGCCTGGACAAGACCGGAGGGTCCCTCCCATATGCCCCTGCGAAAGTGTGCAAGATTATCATCGTCTGCTGCATGCTCCACAACCTGGCAGTGCGGAAGGAGTTGCCTCTCATCCAGGATGACAATGACCAACATCCGCCACCTGTGGAGGATCCTGGCCTGGACCACGATGCCAGTGACGATGATGATGATGATGATGATGATGGTGATGGTGATGTCCGCACACAGCTCATCACCAACTTCTTTAGCTGAATGTGAGTATCCTGAGGTGTCATGTCAATGATGTGAGTTGGCATGATGTGTGGGTGGTGCTCTGGTGCTGTTGGAGTGTGTCCATGGGCTACTTGACTGGATGTGTGTTGCGATGTGTGGTGACAGGTGGGCTGTACTCCCCAACAGTGTTGACATGCTAACTTGGTTCTGGGTGGGTATCTTGTAACATGTATTGTGCATGAGTTTTGCTGTTCTGTCCTGTACTCCATTGCTTTTGACTGTGTGTCATTTCTGTCCTTCACAGGGTACTTTCAGATTCGTTTGGTCAACTGTGTCCACCGACGACGTGATTGCACATCCAGGCTGGTAGCTGTTGTGTCCCTACAGGTGATGTGCGCCACACCCATGGACTTCCTTCCGTCTACAGTTGTTGACTGTGTGCCCGCTACCAGGTGGGGTTACCTTGCATCTGTAGTGGTTACGGCATGTTGCAACTGTGTAATAAACCTGTGCTTCACTTTGTGATGTGCGTTGTCTGTGGTCACACATTTGACTGCCATTTGCTTACTGCACCTGTGGGCTACTTGACTACAACTGGGAATGGGTGTGGTGTCTGTGCATTGCACCGTCTTCCCTGGCAACATCAGTGTAGGCAATGAGTCAGATGGCCTAGGTGTGTATGTGTCGTGTAGCCCTGGTGGTGTGTCTCCCTCATGTGTGTCACGTTGCCTGTACTCACATGCCTGTGTTGTCCTTGCTGTTGCAGTTCGCATACACAGTGTAATTTTGCAGTTCATCATCCCCATAACAGCACCCACGTTGGAATCACGACAGAGGCAAGTATGGTGTATTAGTGTGTTTATTGTGATACATTTGTGTTAATAGTGCATAGGATGGGTTGTGCTGTACATGAATCTTGCAATCCCAAGTTCCTAGGTGAATTGAAAGTCCGGGTAGACAGGATCCCCAGTATCGGGGCCACAGTTGTCTGACACATTGGTCCAACTTGTACTCCCCATGCAATGTGTGGGAGTAGTGTTGCCGTCAACAGGGTGAACAGTCTGTGCACAAAGGCGAACATCCAGAACAGGTTCAGGCATCCTGGGAGTTGCGCTTGGCCATCGGCCTCTCACTTTTCCCTCCTCGGACGACCCCTCTTCTTGGGGGGCCCTCAAGTGCAGGCTGCTGCGGTGCAGGGGACTCTCCGCCAGAGTCCTCCTCCCTCCCTGTGGCAGTTGCAGTTTGTTCGGCACCAGATGTTGTTGGCACACAGGGAGGTGTGGACTGGTTGCTGTTCATCTGGCAGAGGCATTGTAAAATGTCCCTGTGCACCGCCGTCATCTCATGCAGTGCATCCCACTTGGACTCCACGCGGGACATGTGTGAGTCCACACGGGACATGTGTGACTCCACGTGGGACATGTGGGAGTCCAAGCGGGCATGATGGGCAGCCTGCTGCTGTTTAATGTCTCTGAGGAGCCCCACTACCTGGCTGAGCTCTCCGGTGCTGGACTGGTACGCATCAGCTATGCGTACCAGTTGTGGGTCGTCATGCACACCAGCAACGTCTGCAAGCAGCGACCTCTGTCTCCCACCCCTCCCACCACCCCTGCTGACATGTGCAGTGTGTGCAGTGGCACGCACAGATAACCCTGGTCCACCTTGGGGGTTGGTGGTGGTGGTGGTGTCCATGGCCCCAGGTTGGTCCAGGGTCACTGTGCTGGTGTTGCTCCTTATTCTGTCCATGTCGGCAGGGATGGTATTCGTGGTGACAGTCGTTGTAGGGGTGGGTGCAGGGGGTGCAGCTGGTGGTCCTGCTGGTGCTGCAGCTGGTGGTCCTGCTGGTGCTGCATGTTGACTTGCACCGGATGTGCCAGGTTGTTCTTCATCGTCCGAGGAGGACAGAGGCTGTACGACGCCAGTGAGCTCGGCATCCTCTTGAGCCTGGGACTGGGACTCCTCAGCGTCTGCTGCTGTGTCCCCATCATCACCTGTTTTTGGGAGACACAAACAATGTATGTCATGTTTCTGCAGGCATCAATGGTTGACACACATGACAGTTGTGACTGTGCCTCTGGGTGCGGGCCTGTACATTGCATTGTCCTAAGTCGTCACAGTCAGGGGTTGATATTGGTGTGGCACATTGTCCTGCATTATTTGGGCATTTCTATGTATTTTCTGGGGTGTGAACATGGTCTGCATTGCTTGTGTTTGGTTGACAGCCGGACCTCCTTCCCACCCACCCAGCCAGTCAGTTATCCCACCATGGAACGTGCTTGCGTTGCAGGGAGTGTAAGTTGTCTCTCAGGATGTCAGTCAGTGGTGTCCTGCTGTTTGTTGGTGCACAGTTGGCAGCAGGGCCTTGTGCTCCCCACAGCAGTAGCCAGTGTCAGCCATCTTGTGAGTCCTTCTCCACTCCCTGTGATGTGAGCATGGTTCAGGGTGGTGTTGATGGGCCAGTTGTGAGGCTGAGCAATGTCTGTGACTACGACTCCCATCATGCTATTGCCTCCACCCCCTTCCCAGCATGCCCATGCTTCCTTCCTTTGACTCTGCTTCCCTGTGGGGTGGGCTGGCTGTGCTGACAGGATGGCTGGGAGTGTTGTCCTGGCAGTTGTTTGGCTAAGAGTCCCAAGAGTGTCCCTGTGCTTCACACAACATAACCCAGGGTGGTGGTGCTTTGTGGGATCTTGTGTTAGGATGGAGGGCATTGCATTCTACCAGGTGGGTACTGTGGAGTTTGTGTTGGGGGTGTGTGAGGGGAGGTGCTGGTGACTATAGTCAGTGCTGCAAGTCCCCCTTCCCACCCAGCCAGCCAGATATCCCACCATGGAACGTGCTTGCATTGCAGGGAGTGGAAGTTGTCTCTCAGGATGTCAGTCAGTGGTGTCCTGCTGTTTGTTGGTGCACAGTTGGCAGCAGGGCCTTGTGCTCCCCACAGCAGTAGCCAGTGTCAGCCATCTTGTGAGTCCTTCTCCACTCCCTGTGATGTGAGCATGGTTCAGGGTGGTGTTGATGGGCCAGTTGTGAGGCTGAGCAATGTCTGTGACTACGACTCCCATCATGCTATTGCCTCCACCCCCTTCCCAGCATGCCCATGCTTCCTTCCTTTTGACTCTGCTTCCCTGTGGGTTGGGCTGGCTGTGCTGACAGGATGGCTGGGAGTGTTGTCCTGGCAGTTGTTTGGCTAAGAGTCCCAAGAGTGTCCCTGTGCTTCACACAACATAACCCAGGGTGGTGGTGCTTTGTGGGATCTTGTGTTAGGATGGAGGGCATTGCATTCTACCAGGTGGGTACTGTGGAGTTTGTGTTGGGGGTGTGTGAGGGGAGGTGCTGGTGACTATAGTCAGTGCTGCAAGTCCCCCTTCCCACCCAGCCAGCCAGATATCCCACCATGGAACGTGCTTGCATTGCAGGGAGTGGAAGTTGTCTCTCAGGATGTCAGTCAGTGGTGTCCTGCTGTTTGTTGGTGCACAGTTGGCAGCAGGGCCTTGTGCTCCCCACAGCAGTAGCCAGTGTCAGCCATCTTGTGAGTCCTTCTCCACTCCCTGTGATGTGCGCATGGTTCATGGTGGTGTTGATGGGACAGTTTTGGGGCGGGCAATATGTGTGACTGCGACTCCCATGATGCTATTGGCTACACTGACTTGGCCAGCATACACAGAATTCCTTCCTTTGAGTGGTCTTCACTGTGTGTTGGTGTTGTTGTGGTGGCTACATGTGTGGATGTGTTTGTTAGTTCTATTTGTGCCACTGCCTAGCTGTAGTTGTGGTTGTGTTTGTACATGTGTTGGCACAGTTGGATGTGACTTTTTTGATGGCATGTGTTGTGTTTATCTGACTGACATACACATTTTGGGATGATTCTGTTCTAGTTGCTGTGTAATTGCTATGAGTGCATGGTTTGACTCTCCCCTTGACAGTGATGTGTGTGTTTTGTGGCAGTATATTGTGTACATTTGTTGTGTACTCACCAGGCTCTGGGATGTCCTCTAGTCCATATACGCTCACTGGCGGAAGGATGGCCCGCACCTTCTCCTCCCAGGGCCTGAGGTATATTGGCTTGGCAGGAGGGCCACTGCCGGTGTGTTGGCTGTTGATGTAGTCTTTCTTCAGCATGTCCCGTACCCTCCTGCGCACGTCATACC
>CAWUFW010021280.1:0-125868 GCA_963921515.1 Calotriton arnoldi | reverse complement strand
ACCCTTTTAAAGAGGAAACAGCTAGGCTGGGGTTCTGAATAGCAGGGCCCCAGCCAGACTAATGTCGAAAACCAGTGAAGTATCAGCAAAAAGTGGGGGTACCCCTGTGAAGCAGATCCTACTCTCCTACGCAACCCCCCCCAAACGTAGGGACATTAAACTAACCTTGCCCAGTTAAGTCTTCATGTTCTAAGTGGAAATACCTAGAGAGTCCATCTGCATTAGCATGGTTACTCCCAGGCCTATGTTCCACTGTAAAGTCCATCCCCTGTAGGGAAATGGACCACCTAAGCAGTTTGGGGTTTTCACCCTTCATTTGTTTTAGCCATAAGAGGGGCTTATGGTCTGTCTGAACCAGGAAGTGTGTACCAAACAAGTATGGCCTCAACTTCTTCAGAGCCCAGACCACAGCAAAGGCCTCCCTCTCTATGGCTGACCAACGTTTCTCTCTAGGGGTCAGCCTTCTGCTAATAAAAGCTACTGGCTGATCCTGACCTTCTTCATTCAATTGTGACAGTACAGCCCCTACCCCCAATTCAGATGCATCAGTTTGAACAATGAACTTCTTGGAGTAATCAGGACTCTGCAGAATTGGAGCAGTGCACATGGCCTGCTTGAGGTCATCAAATGCCTTTTGACAGCTAACTGTCCACTGAACCTTTTTGGGCATTTTTTTAGAAGTTAAGTCATTCAAGGGTGTCACTATTGATCCATACCCCTTGACAAATCTCCTATAGTACCCAGTCAGGCCTAAGAAGGCTCTCACCTGAGTCTGGGTAGTGGGAGCAGTCCAGTCCATGATGGTCTGGATCTTGCTCTGCAAAGGTTGAACCTGGCCTCCACCCACAAGGTGGCCCAGGTACACAACCTGACTCTGCCCTATCTGGCACTTAGTGGCCTTGATAGTCAGGCCTGCCTTTTGCAGGGCCTGTAAAACATTCCTGAGGTGGACCAGGTGATCCTCCCAGGTGGAGCTAAAGACAGCAATATCATCTAGATAAGCTGCACTATAGGCCTCCAGTCCTGTGAGAACTGTGTTCACCAACCTCTGGAAAGTGGCAGGTGCATTTTTCAGACCAAAGGGCATCACCACAAATTGATAATGCCCACTAGGGGTTGAAAATGCTGTTTTGGGCTTTGCAGCATCAGCTAGTCTGATCTGCCAGTAGCCAGCTGTTAGGTCAAATGTGCTGAGATATTTGGCAGAGGCCAAAGTATCTATGAGCTCATCTGCCCTGGGTATTGGATGGGCATCAGTCCTAGTGACTGCATTGAGGCCCCTGTAGTCTACACAAAACCTCATCTCTCTTTTCCCACCACTGGTGTGAGGTTTAGGTACTAGGACTACTGGACTAGCCCAAGGGCTATCTGAGGGCCCAATCACTCCCAATTCCAACATCTTCTGGACTTCAGTCCTGATACAGTCCCTGACATGGTCAGGTTGCCTATAAATCTTGTTTTTAATAGGCAGACTGTCCCCAGTGTCCACTTCATGAGTGCACCAGGTGGTCTGACTGGGTGTCAGAGAAAACATATGTCTAAACTGATTGAGGACTTGCCTGCAATCAGTTTGTTGCTGGGTAGTGAGGCTGCCTGCCAAGGCTACACCATCTACTGACCCATCGTCAGGGTTCTGTGAGAGCAGGTCAGGGAGTGGGTCACTCTCTTCCTCCTGCCCTTCATCAGTAGCCATGAGCAAGCCCATGTCTGCCCTGTCCACATATGGCTTAAGTCTGTTGACATGGAGAACCCTGTGGGGACTCCTGGGTGTTCCCAGGTCTACTAAGTAAGTGACCTCACCCTTCTGCTCAACAATAGTGTGGGGTCCACTCCATTTGTCTTGGAGAGCTGCTGGGGCCACTGGCTCCAACACCCACACCTTCTGTCCTGGCTGGTAAACAGTTAGGACAGCCTTTTGGTCATGCCAGGCCTTTTGAAGTTCCTGGCTAGCCTCAAGGTTTTTGGTTGCCTTTTTCATGTACTCAGCCATCCTGGAGCGGAGACCAAGTACATAGTCCACTATATCTTGCTTTGGGGGCTTGAGAGGTAACTCCCATCCTTCCTTCACCAAGCACAGTGGACCCCTCACAGGGTGGCCAAACAGAAGTTCAAAAGGGCTGTAACCAACCCCTTCTGAGGCACCTCCCTATATGCGAATAAAAGGCAGGGCAAGAGTATGTCCCATCTACGCCTAAGCTTTTCTGGGAGCCCTTTAATCATGCCCTTCAAGGTTTTGTTGAATCTCTCAACTAAACCATTGCATTGTGGGTGATAGGGTGTGGTGAACTTATAAGTAACCCCACACTCCTTCCACATTGCCTTTAAGTACCCAGACATGAAGTTTGCACCCCTGTCTGATACCACCTCCTTAGGAAAGCCCACTCTTGAGAAAATTCCCAGGAGGGCCCTTGCCACCACAGGTGCTGTAGTGGTCCTAAGGGGTATAGCCTCTGGATACCTGGTGGCATGATCCACTACCACCAGTATAAATCTGTGCCCAGATGCTGTTTGGGGATCCATGGGACCAACAATGTCAATCCCTACCCTCTCAAAGGGCACCCCCACCACAGGTAGTGGTATCAGGGGGGCCTTTGTAGTGCCACCTGCTTTGCCACTGGCTTGGCAGGTTACACAGGAGCGACAAAACTCCTTACTGTCTTCAGACATGTGGGGCCAGTGAAAGTGAGGGACAATTCTGTCCCAAGTCTTGTTCTGGCCCAGGTGTCCTGCTAAGGGAATATCATGGGCTAGGGTCAATAGGAAGCCCCTGAACTTCAAAGGTATTACCAACCTCCTGGTAGCACCAGGCTTGGGGTCTCTACTCTCTGAGTACAGGAGTCCATCATCCCAATACACTGTATGGGGACCACTAGCTTTCCCAGCAGCCTCAGCAGCAGCTTGCTGTCTGAGGGGTTCAAGGGAGGGGCAGCTCTGCTGCTCCTGGCTCAGATCTGCCCTAGAAGGTCCCCCTGTCCCCAAGAACTCAACCTGGTCAGGCTCAAGTTCCTCTGGGACAGTTCCTTCTTCAGGGCTGAGATCATCCCCCTCAAGGGACTGATCTTCTTCCTGAGCCAAGGGGGAAGGCACTGCCTTAACCCTACTACTCCTCCTCTTGGAAGGCACTTGGTCCATTCTTTCAGAATCCAAGGCCTGTTCAGTTTTAGACAGTTTAGCTTGTGACCTGGTCACAGCAAACACATCTGCAGGGATCCCCAGCATTTCTGCATGGGTCCTGAGCTCCACTTCTGCCCAAGCAGAAGTCTCTAAGTCATTGCCAAGCAAGCATTCGACTGGTAGGTTTGCACTTACCACAACCTTCTTAAGGCCAGTTACCCCTCCCCAGGAGAAGTTAACAACTGCCAGAGTATGGTCTGTTCTGACATTGCTAGCATTGGTCACTTGGTACATTTCACCAAGTATAACTTGCCCAGGTAGCACAAGGTCTTGTGTCACCATGGTGACACTTGCCCCTGTGTCCCTAAATGCCAAAGCCTCTCGTCCATTGATTAAAGGCTGTTGTCTGTACTTGCCCAGATTACTGGGACTCACAGTGGAGGTCACATCCATGCCTCCATCACAGACTAACACAGCCTGAGTCAGCTCCCTGACTAAGTCAGAGCCCAACTCAGTTCCCAGGGTGAACCCTACTAAACCCTTTGCTGGAGCACTTCCACCAACTGTACTAGGGGGAACAGGTGCCTTAGGGGCATTGGTGGATGCTGGACTGGAGTCTTTGGACTTGGTGCAATCACTGGTCCAGTGGGTCTTTTGCTTACAGACCTTGCACCATGGTTTTCTTTGGCCTTTACCCTTGGTAGACTGGGAATCCCCACCAGAAGAAGATTTTTGGGGGCCTGATGAAGACTTTTGGTCTTTACCCTTCTCCCCACCCTTGTCAGAGTTCTTAGCATCTTGCTTCTTGGTTTCCCCACCTTGGTTCTGTACCTTCTGCTTCACCCTGGTTCTGACCCATTTGTCTGCCTTCTTTCCCAATTCTTGGGGAGAGGTCAGATCAGAGTCAACCAGGTACTGATGCAACAGCTGGTTTTGACAGTTATTAAGAATCTGCTCCCTCATTATCAGATTATACAATCCTGAGAAGTCACACACCTTACTGCCCATCAACCAGCCTTCCAGAGCCTTGGCAGAACAATCCACATAGTCTACCCAGTCTTGAGTCTGTGCCTTTTGGGTGTCTCTGAACTTCAACCTGTACTGTTCAGTGGTTAGGCCAAACCCATCAATAAGAGCACTCTTCAAGACCTTGTAATTGTCAGCATCCTCCTCTCTAACAGTGAGGAGCTTGTCTCTACCTTTGTCAGCAAAGGAGAGCCACAAGATTGCTGCCCACTGCTCCTGAGGGACCTTCTGTACCTTACAGGCCCTCTCTAAAGCAGTTATCCATTTGTGGATATCATCCCCACTCTGGTAGGGAGGGACAATCTTGCTCAGGTTCCTATGGTCATAGGACCTTTCCCTATCTCTAGGGATATGGCTGCCACCATGGGACTCTAGTCCCAACTTTCTTCTCTCTTTAAGGAGATCTAGGGACTCTCTATCTAAAGCCAATTGCTTCTTCCTGATCTCCAGTTGAGTTTCCTCATACTGGACCAGTCTCTTTCTTCTCTCATGAGAGGATTCCCTCCTGTGAGAAGAAACAGAGCTCCCTATTGAGGTGCCAGAGTGGTTAGACTCCTGAGAAGGAGACCTAGACTTTCTGAGCACACTCATAATCCTTCCTGGGGGACAAAGGTGTGGTTCTCCAGATCCTCATCCTCATCTTCCCCAGAAGGGATTGGGTTTTCCAGGTCAGGGTCATTGTCACCCTCCTGGTCAGTTTCAGAGGGGGACTGGGGGTAGTAGTACCCCTGGTCCCTTCCTCATCTGCTGGCCCACCCTCTGCTCCTACCCCTTCAGTCTCTGAAGACTTACTAAGATCATAAGCCACCAACAACTCCTGGAGGTGTTGGGTGGTGGGACTTTGGCCTGTCCTTAATTTCCTCACGTTACACAAAGCTCTCAGTTCCAAGAATGGGAGTGTGTCATACTTGGAGGGGGAAGCTCAATGGCTTCCTGCAGGGCATCTTTGGATCCTGCTTTTAAAGACATTACTAGTGTGGTGTGGTGTATGCACTACCTACTCTAGTGTGGCCTACTAAACTCTCTTGAGTTGTAGAAAGGGTTGTGCTATCCCTTAACACACAACTCTAAGTTCAGTAGAACTTACTGATATTCTAAGCTTAAATTATATGTACCTTAGGTACCTTTAGTGGTTTTCAGTTGATCAATTCAATTGAGATTATCTGGTAAAACAATAGCAAGCTGGAATCCCACACGCTGCACACCAATGTGAGAAGTTGGCCTGGCATATGCTGTCCACTAATTATAGTGGGCACCTTGCACCAGTCCAAATCGACTCTTATGGTAGGTAGGTTAAAGACAACCTTATTGAAAGCTATCCTAGTGGTAGCTGTGGAGAGCAGCCTTCAGGCTAAGTCTTGAAGGAATGTAAAGCAGCTTGTTTTACCAGTCTATAATCTCTTGAGTGACCAAATGAAAGAGCACCACACCAGGTATATATTCAAAATATATGTATTTATTACTAAACACACCCCTCTAGTCTCTTTATGAGGCTAGAGTTCGAAGTACATAGGTTATAAGATCTTAAATCACAGTAATAGCACAAATACACGTTTGGGCCCTAGGGGCGTACCAAACCATATACCAATAAAGTGGTATGCGAACCACGACTGAACTAGACACTAGGCCTAGAGCCTCTAGAAGTGCTTGGACCACAAGGAACCACCCAAGGTAGTGACACAGGGGACCCACGGGAGACGCGTGCAGTGTAAATACACAACCGCGATACGCCGTTAACTTCTATGGAGAAAGTCGGGATCGGAAAAATAGAGGAAAGGGACACTTTAAAGAGGACTAGGACAAAACCCTTTGAGATCTAGGACTTTGAAGAGTCTCTACCCACGGGAGCACCGGAGTACTCGTGTTACCTCACCCAGGGAAGCCGGGTGCATAGGTGCCTTTCGGGGTCGGGTTTCGTCGTCGGTTCTTATGGCGATCTGCTGCAAAGTGCTGCTGGCGACCAGGAGAAAAGTGTCCGGGTGGATCCAAGAGTGGATCGGAGTTCTGAAGAACCTGAAAGCAGAGGGGACAGAGTCTGGGTCACTAGCCAGTGACCAGGGAGGTGATGGACGGATGCCCACCGATGTCGAGTGCTTCAGGTGCGTTGACGGTCGTCTCGTTTCTGCAGCCACGAGGTCCAGGAGGCGTTGTCGGCGACCAGGAGCAGGATTCGGGCTGGTACACGATGTCTGTCGAGTGCTGCGGTGTCGGCGACCAGATTGGACCCAACAAGCCTTGGCAACGGCAAGTCTCGATGTAGCTGAAGATCGTCGATGGTGCAGACCAGCAAGGTCTGGGGAACTCACCCAGCAAGGGTAAGTGAGGGCAGGCCTGGAGCAACCAGACTGCCAAGTAAAGAAAAGATTGGCCTTCGGTAAGGGCTACTAGCCAACGGGCTAGCGACCGCGAAGGAGCCTCGTGACGCCGCACGTGGAGCTGGCTTACAGGACACTCGTGGAGTGGGGGCCAGTGATCTTCGGTGCAGGTGGTGCTGGAGGCTAGGGCTACTCGGAGCCCAAAGCACGACTTCTTGGGAGACCCAGAAGATGGTGCACTTGCAAGTGTGCTCGGTGTCCAGGGGTCACGGTCTCACGTTACCCACGATAGCCACGGGCCTCAGCTTTGCTGGGGACTCAGGGTAGCCTCGGGGAAGTCTGAGAATCCACCTCTGGTGATGCGATGACTTCGGCGTCCGACGGGAGCTTCAGTGATGCGAACCGGACAGATGCTTCTTTGGTGCCTGCCAAGCAGGGGAGTCACTCCTTGACCCCAAGGGAGATTCTTCAGTCCTCTAATCGTGAGTAGAGCGTCGAAGGTCCAGGATTCTGTTTCAGAGTTTCGTCCAGGTATAATCTAAAGTCCTAAGGACTGGGTTCCTACCTTTATTCCAAAAATAGGGGATGGACTACTCTGTGGCCCCACCTATGGGTGGGTCAGGGCAGAGGGGTGGCTACACCCCTTTCCTTTGTCCAGTTCGCGCCAAAGCAGGGGCTGCAAGCCCCTGATCCGGTTTGAACTGGGGTATGCACAGGGACACCAAATGTGCCCCCAGTGCAGGACTTCAAAGCACCCGAAAGTGCTCCCGCCCAGCCCCAATACACTTTGTCCTGTCTGGGGAGGTGGTCACACCTCCCTGGGACAGGAAACCTATTGTCCAGGCCTCCCCTGCCGGAGTTTCGTCCAGCAGCAGGAGGCCAGACTCGTGTCTGTGGCAGTAGCATCCATTTTGTGATGCCAGGCTCTGGAAAGAAGTTACCGGACTCGTCAGAGTTAACATGCCTTTCCCTCTAGAAGGGTGGAATGCTACCCCCGCCGCCAGAATTGGCGGGGGGTAGTATTCCAAGATGTTTGACACCAAACACGACATGTTTCGGTGCAGCCAGTCCATAGTTAGCATTTTACCGCGAGGATATAATGCGTTTAAGAGTATATGGTCAGGCTGCACTACAAACAGCATCAGAGATGGTCTCCGAACGCTGCAGAGGGGCCCTGCTCATGCAGGGGCACCCTCTCACATAGAAACCATGCACTCTGCCTTTAAGATTGATAAGGCCTGCCTTAGGAGTGACTTATAGGTTTATATGTGTGTATGCATTTAGTGATATAGGTAACCTATACCACAGCAAGGGGTGCATGCACCACCTTACCCAGGCTGCAGTAGCAGACCTGTGGTGTCAGTTTGGATGGCCTACCAGGGGTGGCATAATATATGCTGCAGCCCCTGGCAGGCCTCTGAGGTACCTATGCCCTTGGTACATAGTATACCATATACTAGGGACTTACAAGGGCACTCCAGATCCCAATCAGAGATGTGCCTAAGGCACATGGATACCCTTTTAAAGAGGAAACAGCTAGGCTGGGGTTCTGAATAGCAGGGCCCCAGCCAGACTAATGTCGAAAACCAGTGAAGTATCAGCAAAAAGTGGGGGTACCCCTGTGAAGCAGATCCTACTCTCCTACACCGAGGTCGAGCTGCCCTCTTACCAAGTTTGAGGCAGATATCCCTCGTGGGGACCGTATAACTTGTACCCCTGTGCACCGCGTCCATTTGTAGCTGCACAAGCTTGTTGTCATGCAACAATTCCGTGCATTAAGCCATTTTTAGCCCTGATCCCAGCCCATCTTTTCTAAGAAGGACTCCAGCATCCTCACACACTGTGCCCTGCTAGCTGGTATCCTGTGAAACCGCCTGAGGTCCCCTCATGACACCTGTGCCTTCAGCCTGTGGGTCCACTTGAGGGTCAACTTTGCTTTATTTGGGCTCCCCTGGTTGCTCCAGGCCCGCCTCGACTCTCCTTGCTGTGGTGAGTCTCCTGGTCCTTGCTGGGCCAGATCGACACCGAATTTGACCATCTACGTTGTTTGCAGCAGCCAAGGCTTGATTGGTGCTCCCGCCGGACAGCGACCCCTCAGCACTCGACATCCTTCATGGGACAGTTTGTATCTGGCTCCTGGTCATCCAAGACGTCTCCTAGTCTGCACAGCTGAAGAGTCAAGATCATCGTCAACACACCTGAAGCACCCAACATCGGTGGGCATTCGTCTACCGACCCCCTGGTCACTCTAAAGTGACCCAGACTCTGTCCCCTCTGCTTTCAGGTTCTTCTCATCTAGAATCCATGTTTGGATTCCACCGGACACTTTTCTTCCTTCCAGCAGCAGCATTTCCTTGTCGAAATCCATAGAGAACGATGAGGGTTTCCGACGCCACTTCGCACCTATGCACCCGGCTCCTCTGGGATAGGTAACTCTGGTACAAAGGTATCCACGGGTGGGGTGGCCCTCCAAACTCTTAAGTTCCAAGGGTTGTCTTCATAATCTGCTGGGAACGGTCCTTAATCTCTGATTTTCCAACCGCGACTTTCTCATTGAATTGT
Organism: Calotriton arnoldi; assembly: GCA_963921515.1. Lineage (NCBI taxonomy): Eukaryota > Metazoa > Chordata > Amphibia > Caudata > Salamandridae > Calotriton > Calotriton arnoldi. The sequence goes on along the minus strand of CAWUFW010021280.1, from coordinate 116,851 downwards.
ACGGAGCATGCGGTCGTGTTCCCACACTGCACCCGTCCTGCGTGGGGTCCCTACTCACTCACCTTGGGTGGTTCCTTGGGGTCCCAGCGATTCTACACCTTCTAGACTGGGTATAGTCCCAAGTCGTGGTTCTTATACCACTTATTTAGTATATGGTTTGGTCTCCCCCGGGAGTCCACTGTGTATTGTGCTACTTACGTTTGATTCTTTGCAACTGTATTATTTGATTTGTGTTCTATCCTCGTGTAGAGGATACTAGAGAGTGTTATATATAATAAATACATATTTGTATAACTACTGTGTGGTTTCCCTTTTTTATTTTTTTATTTTTTTTATTATATGAAATAAAACTGTGTAATTGCAGCATTAATTACCTGTACATACATTCCAAACATAAATTAAAATTAAAAAAAAATAATATACATTATGCACAGTAACCGAAAGCCCATAAGTTAGAGAGCAAACCTACTGTGGCACTTTTTTTTTTTTTAGGATTGGCTTGAGGAGGAAATTTCAGTTTGTAAAAAGGATGCGATCCAGGAGGAGAAAGGCCCCCAGATCCTATTCCCTTTGATTCTGCCTTTTGTGCCTCTCCTTTCATAAAGTGCCTTTTCTAAATTATATATATGTAAAAATCGTCCCTTCCTGTGTGGTTTCCCTTTCATTTAACCAATACTATAAGGTTACATTCTGGTAAAACAAGGTGCTTAACATCCCTTCAAGACTTAGCCTGAAGGCTGCTCTCCATAGCTACCACTAGGATAGCGTCCAATAAAGGTTATCTTTGACCTAATCACCATAAAGGTTGTTTGGACTGGTGCAAGGTGCCCACTTTAATTAGTGGACAGCATATACCAGGCCAACTTCTCACATTGGTGTACAGTGGTTGGGATTCAAGCCTGCATTGTTTTACCAGATAAATCTTTGTATTGATTTACTGAAAAACCACTAGTATCTAGGAACATATAATACAAGCTTAAGATAGTAAGTTCTACTGAACTTGGGGTTGGGCAAGCCAAGGGTCTAGCACACCCTTTCTCCAACCTAAGAGAGTTTAGTTCCCACTAGGTTAGGTAGGTGCCTACACTACACCTCACTTAGTATGTCTTCTAATGGGAATGCCACTGGTGGCATCCTGCCTACTAAATATGATAGCTTTGCATTCACTGAATTAAAAACTATGTGTGTATCTAGGAAGCTGAAGACAGGGAGAAATGCCAACACTCAACGTCTCATTGATGCATTACTGCTAGATGACATTAGGAAGACTCCTGGGTCAGATGAGCAGGATAGAGTGGGTGGTACAGAGGAAGAAGATAGGTCAGGAGGGGACACCTTCTATGACCTAGAGTCAAACCCTGGACAGGAGGATCAAAATGATCCACCCCTGAACAACTCAGATCCCCAGGAGGAAGAAGAAGAAGAGGGTCAAGAGGACCATCACTTTAGTCCTCCAGGGAGAGTGCAGAGTTTACCCAGGAGATCTAGGTCTCCCTCTGCTGATTCAGATCATTCTAGACATTCTATAGGGACCTCTGTTTCTAGCAAGAGGGACAACTCTTATGACAGGGAGTGCCAATTACTAGCGCTTGAGAAAGCTAAGTTTAGGCTCAGGCAACAGCAATTGGCCCTGGATAAAGAGTCCCTAGAATTTCAGAAGGCTAGAAAGAAATTGGGACTAGAGTCCCATGGTGGCAGCTATAGTGTCCCTAGGGTTAGGGAACGCACCTTTGATCATAGGAACCTGAGCAAGATTGTCCCTCCCTTCCATGTAGGGGATGACATACAGAAATGGATAACTGCTTTGGAGAGGGCCTGTAAAGTTCAGAAGGTCCCTCAAGAGCAGTGGGCAGCTATCTTGTGGCTCTCCTTTGCTGATAACGGTCGAGATAAGCTCCTCACTGTTAGAGAAGAGGATGCTGATAATTATTCAGCCTTGAAGAGTGCTCTCATTGAAGGGTTTGGCTTAACCACTGAACAGTACAGGATTAAGTTCAGAGACACCCAAAAGACACAGACTCAGGACTGGGTAGACTTTGTTGATTGTGCCATTAAGGCTCTGGAAGGCTGGTTACTTGGTAGCAAGGTGAATGATTTTAAAGGATTGTACAACTTGATTATGAGGGAACAGATCCTTAATAATTGCCAAAACCAGTTGTTGCATCAATACCTGGTTGACTCTGATCTGACTTCTCCACAAGAATTGGGAAAGAAGGCAGGTAAGTGGGTCAGAATCAGGGTGAAGCAGAAAGCTCAGACCAATGGTGGTGACCAGAAGAAACCAGACTCTAAGAACTCAGATAAGGGTGGGGACAAAAATAAAGATCAGAAGTCTTCATCAGGGCCCCCAAAAACCTGCATCTGGGGGGGAGTCACAATCCAACAAGAGAAAAGGCAAAAGGAAACCTTGGTGTCACATCTGTAAAGAGAAAACCCATTGGACAAAAGATGCCAATTGTCCAAGGGCCAAGGATTCTACTCCTACCACCACTGCCCCTAAGGCAACTGCTCCCCCTAGCACAGTTTCAAGTGGTGGTACACAGAACAAGGGAATAGTGGGGTTAACCTTGGGCTCTGAGGTGGGTTCTGGCCTAGTCAGAACTCCAGCTCAGGCTGTTCTGGTTTATGATGGAGGCATGGATATTGCCTCCTTATTTGTTAGTCCCAGTAACCTGGGCAAATACAGACAACAGCCTGTAATAAATGGTAAGGAGGCCATGGCATACAGGTGCAAGTGTCACAAGGGTGACAAAAGATCTTGTGGACCCTGACCAGATCATACTTGGTGAGATGTACCAAGTAACCAATGCTAACAATGTCAGGATAGACCATTCCTTGGCAATTGTTAATTTCACCTGGGGAGGGGTAACTGGCCCTAAGAAGGTTGTGGTAAGTTCAGACCTCCCTGTGGAATGCTTGTTGGGCAATGATTTGGAGACTTCAGCCTGGGCTGAAGTGGAACTCAGGACTCATGCAGCAATGTTGGGCATCACTGCAGATGTGTTTGCTATGACTAGGTCACAGGCCAAACAGAGAGCCACTGAGCAGGCCCTGGATCCTGAAAAGATGGGCCAGGTGCCTTCCAAGAAGAGGAGCAGGAGGGGTAAGGCTGAGTCTTCCCTCCAGGCCCAGAGTGAGGGTCCGTGTTTTGAGGAAGATGACTCCAGACCTACAGAAGGAACTGTCTCAGATGAACTTGAACCTGATCAGGTTGAGTTTTTGGGGACAGGGGGACCTTCTAGGGCAGATCTGAGCCAGGAGCAGCAAACCTGCCCCTCTCTTGAACCACCCCTCAGACAGCAAGCTGCTGCTGAGGCTGCAGGAAATGTCAGTGGGTCCCACAGGATCTATTGGGATGAGGGACTTCTATTTTCAGAGGGTAGAGACCCCAAGCCTGGTGTCGCCAGGAGGTTGGCCATACCTCTGAGGTTTAGGGGCTTCCTACTCACCCTATCACTTGACATTCCCCTAGCAGGACACTTAGGCCAAAGCAAGACTTGGGACAGGCTTGTCCCTCACTTTCACTGGCCTCATATGTCAGAGGACACAAAGGAGTTTTGTCGCTCCTGCATCACTTGCCAAGCCAGTGGTAAGGCAGGTGGTACTACAAAGGCCCCCCCTCATACCACTACCTGTGGTGGGGGTTCCCTTTGAGAGGGTTGGGATTGACATAATTGGTCCCATGAACCCTCAAACAGCATCTGGGCATTCTTACATCCTGGTGGTGATGGACCATGCTACTAGGTATCTAGAAGCTATTCCCCTTAGGACCACCACAGCACCTGTGGTGGCAAGGGCCCTTCCTGGGGATTTTCTCCAGGGTGGGTTTTCCTACGGAGGTCTTAACAGACAGAGGTACAAACTTTGGGGCAGATTTACAAGCCCCTTGCGCCACTTTTGCGTCACTTTTAACATGGGAAAAGTGATGTAAAAGTGGCGCAAGGGGCTTGTAAATCTGCTCCTTTATGTCTAGTTACATAACTGCTATGTGGAAAGAGTGTGGTGTCAATGGGTTGGTTGAAAGGTTCAACAAAACCCTAAAGGGCATGATAATGGGGCTCCCAGAAAAGCTCAGGCGAAAATGGGATGTTCTGTTGCACTGCCTTCTCTTTGCCTACAGAGAGGTGCCACAGAAGGGGGTTGGCTACAGCCCTTTTGAACTTTTGTTTGGTCACCCAGTTAGGGGTCCACTGTGTTTGGTGAAGGAGGGATGGGAGTTACCTCTCAAACCTCCTAAACAGGATATTGTGGACTATGTTCTTGGTCTCCGCTCCAGGATGGCTGAGTATATGAAGAAGGCATCCAAAAACCCTGAGGCTAGTCAGGAATTGCAAAAGGCCTGGCATGACCAAAAGGCTGTCTTGACTGTTTACCAGCCAGGACAGAAGGTGTGGGTGCTGGAGCCTGTGGCCCCAGCAGCTCTCCAAGACAGGTGGATTGGACCCCACACCATACTTGAGCAAAAGGAGAGGTCACTTACTTGGTGGACCTTGGAACTCCCAGGAGCCCCCACAGGGTGCTCCATGTGAACAGGCTCAAGCCTTATGTTGACAGGGCAGACATGGGCTTGCTCATGGCTACTGATGAGGGACAGGAGGAAGAGAGTGACCCACTCCTGACCTCCTCTCACAGAACCCTGATGATGGCTCAGTAGATGGTGTAGCTTTGGCAAGCAACCTCACTGAGCAGCAACAGTCTGATTGCAGGAAGGTCCTCAATCAGTTTAGGCAAATGTTCTCACTGACTCCAAATCAGACCACCTGGTGTACCCATGAAGTGGACACAGGTGAAAACCTACCTGTAAAGAACAAAATTTACAGGCAACCTGACCATGTCAGGGACTGCATCAGGACTGAGGTCCAAAAGATGCTGGAATTGGGAGTCATTGAGCCCTCAACTAGTCCTTGGGCTAGACCAGTGGTCTTGGTACCTAAACCTCGCACCACAGATGGTAAGAGAGAAATGAGGTTTTGTGTTGACTACAGAGGACTCAATGCAGTCACTAGGACTGATGCACATCCTATTCCAAGGGCAGATGAACTCATAGATACTTTGGCCTCAGCCAAGTTTCTGAGTACATTTGACATTACAGCTGGCCACTGGCAAATCAGACTAGCAGAGGATGCCAAGCCAAAAACAGCATTCTCAACACCTAGTGGACACTACCAATTTGTGGTGATGCCTTTTGGCTTGAAGAATGCACCTGCCACATTTCAAAGGTTGGTGAACAAAGTTCTCACAGGCCTCGAAGACTATAGTGCAGCTTATCTAGATGATATTTCTGTCTTTAGTTCCACCTGGGAGGATCACCTGGTCCACCTGAGAAATGTTTTGGAGAGCTTTCTTGGGCCTGACTGGGTACTACAGAAGATTTGTAAAGGATTATGGGTCCATAGTGACTCCCTTGAATGATCTTACATCAAAGAGAATGCCCAAGAAAGTTCAATGGACAGTTAGCTGTCAAAAGGCATTTGATGACCTCAAGCAGGCCATGTGCACTGCTCCCATTCTGCAAAGTCCTGACTATTCCAAACAATTCATTGTTCAAACTGATGCATCTGAGTTGGGGGTAGGGGCTGTGTTATCACAATTGAATGCAGAGGGTCAGGATCAGCCAGTAGCTTTTATTAGCAGAAGGCTGACCCCAAGAGAGAAACGTTGGTCAGCTATTGAGAGGGAAGCCTTTGATATGGTTTGGGCTCTGAAGAAGTTGAGGCCATACTTGTTTGGAACTCACTTCATTGTTCAGACTGACCACAAGCCCCTCTTATGGCTAAAACAGATGAAGGGTGAAAACTTTTGAGATGGTCCATTTCCCTACAGGGGATGGACTATACAGTGGAACATAGAGCTGGGAGTAACCATGCCAATGCAGATGGACTCTCCAGATATTTCCACTTAGAACATGAAGACTCAACTGGGCAAGGTTAGTCTCATCTCCTTTTGTTTGGGGGTGGGTTGTGTAGGAAATTAGGATCTGCTTCTTATGGTTACCCCCACTTTTTGCTTTTTACACCCACTGTTTTGACTAGTCTGGCTGGGATCCTGCTATTCAGGACCCCAGCCTATCTGCTTTCTCCCTTAAATTGCAAACATATGTACTTTGGTTCAACTCCAGATTGGATACTGGGGTACCCTTATCAGTCCCTAGTATATGGTACACATGTACCCAGGGCATAGGTACCCCAGAGGCCTCCCATGGGCTGAAGCATGTATTATGCCACCCATGAGAGGTCATGCAAAATGGAACCTCAGGTCTGCTACTGCAGCCTGTGTAAGTTGGTGATTGCACCACTTACTTTAGATATAGGTTCAATATATCTATATATATCACTACACTTAAAACTTTGTAAGTCACCCCTATAGCAGGCCTTAACAATCCTGAAGGCAGGGTGCTGGGTTTTACGTGAGAGGGTGCTCCTGCATGATCAGGGCCCCTCTGTAGTCTTCGGAGACCATTCTCCCGGGCTGTACGTGATACTACCAGACATATGGGTAGAGGTGCATTATAACCTCGCGGTAAATGCTATCTCGAAAACGACTGCAACGAAGTATGTCATGTTTGGTGTCAAACACCTTGGAATCATACCTCCACACCAGTAACTGGTGTGGGAGGTATGATTCCTCCCCTCAGAACCGAGGTTCTGGGGGTATGTTAGAAATGGGATTTTTGGTAGGCTAGGGCATGTGCCAAAGCCAGGCAAAAACACCACTCTAGTCAGGATAAGGGAGTTACACTCCTAAAATAACCCCTGCTTACCCCCTTGGTAGCTTGGCACGAGCAGTCAGGCTTATCTTAGAGGCAGTGTGTAAAGCATTGCACATAACCAACATAACCAACAGTTACACCACACCAGTTTAGAAAAATATCCAATATTTTTATATACTTAAGACCAGTGTTCCCTGTAAGGTGCGCGCCTGGGCGCCCACGCACCTTTAAGGCACCGAGCGCGCAGTGTCCCGTGTGAAGCGTGCACACGTTAGCGCCGCCGCCCGCTTTTAAAACGCGAGCGGCAAAAAACAGCAATTTCCCGGTTGCCTGAGGCCTTTGTGAAAGGATTCCTGTTAATCACAGCGCCGGTTATCCGCTGCAATTAACAGGAATACTTTCACAAATGCCCACAATCAGCCTGCAGCCTCTCTATTGAGAAAAGACATGCATCAAGTCCAAAAGAACGACGTGTGCTTTACACGTCGTGCTTTTGGACTTGCTTCATTTCTTTTCTAAATACAGCGCGGCTGGGTGCTGATTGTGAGGCATTGTGAAAATATTTATGTTAATTGCAGCGCATGACGGTGCTGCAATTAACAGGAATCCTTTCACAAAGGCCCACAATCAGCCCGCAGCTGGGATCCATTAAAAATTTGCCGCAGGATCCCACACTGTGCAGCTCAGCTGTTCCTGCTGCTGTCTGATGGCAGGGGGGGCTGGGGGATGTTTACCGAGGGAGTGGCAGGCCAGGACTCAGGAGGCGGGAGGACGGCCTGTAAACAAGAATTGGCGTGGCTCACAAGTAAGTGTCAGTGAGATAGTGACAGACTCAGCACTTAAATGTTAATCTAATTTGCATTAAATTAAGTGCTGCTTAGCACGATCAGCTGCCTGCCGGTCAGTGTAGTTTTGCTCTTGTCACTGAGCACACGGGACCTGGGGGTTTGGCGCTGCAATTCTTCTCTTCCAACAGATCTCAAGTTGAGTTAAATGGTACTGCTTTGTTAAAACCACCCTCCCCATGCTCGGGGCACTCCTCGGGGCATAACCAGATCCCAAACTATTTCGTACCTACACAGAGCTGCAGTGCTGGATGACCAGGACGTCAGGGATGAGGCCTGTCTCTACAACACCTTTGAGGACACCCAGCCTTTGTAACAATCTCTGCCTAAGTAACTGCCACGAAAACAAAGAGGGCTGAAGATCTATTAATCTGTTAAAAGTTCTAAACCGGAGCATCTAAAATTATGATTTTTGTTTCTGACAAGTCCTGTTTATTCTTTGTCTTTTTTCGTTACATGGTTTTTTTTTAGCTCTCAGCGCGTGGGCCCCTATAGTATTTGTTTGAAAAATGCTTGTAATGATTTTCCCGGCTGAAGAGGCGGCATTTAAGAGATTCAGATTTTGGCTGTTTGTGTTTATGCAGCATAGGGTCCTGTGTATACTTGCACTCGAATGCCCGTACTTCTGGCGGTGCAAGGGCCCTCACAGATGAAGTGGAGGACTGTAAGGTTGCGGGAACATATCCTTTCAAGTACCACCCTCACACACAGTAACATTCATACTGCGCCTACAACCTCGAGCGGGCAGATTCGAAGCCGAATTTCAGGAGGCATTGCTGTTGGCAGCTTCAAGTGACAGCGACACCAGATTGGTAAACCTGTAGATTTACAAATAATGTAGTGCTAACTGCTTCGGGTTTAATGTTTCAAAGTACTGTAAAAAGGGAGGTGTTATTTTTACTTTATACATTAACAAAACAGTGACTTGAGAATATGAGTACATAGCCAGCCCTGGTAAAACCATAATGTAATGGATATATTGAGTATACTGTCTGTGGCTTGCACCTTTCACATGCAATAAATAACAGTTGTCGTTCGTATTATTTTATCACATGGGTAACATAGAATCCCTAATAGCATATTTAATTATTGTTTGGTGCCTCTGGCATGTAGCTTCTAAGCACTTTGTGTATCACTATCAGAATTCTCCTATCGATCTATGCATTATGATAGCTGCAGAGTGTGCACTCTGTTGCTAAGAACTGCAAGTATGCACTCTGTCTCGGTTAGTGCTCTTCCATTTCTGGTGTTTTGCAGCAGTTTTAAGACCGTAGACTTTTCCGTTGCTCAAATGTATGCAATTTCAGATATTTATGTGTTTCCCTCGTCTTTATTGCTTGATTTTGCTCGTGAGAAAGTGTCACTCCTAGTTGTTGAAATGTCACTCATAATTACATTGAAGTTACGAAAATGTCACACATAGCAATCTGAAACCTTGGCAGCTATGAAAATGCAGCAAGTCCAAAAGTACGACGTGTAAAGCACATGTCGTGCTTTTGGACTTGATGCATGTATTTTCTCAATAGAGAGAGGCATCGGGCTGATTGTGGGCATTTGTGAAAGTATTCCTGTTAATTGCAGCGCATAACGGGCGCTGTGATTAACAGGAATACTTTCACAAATGCCCACAATCAGCCCGCTGTCTCTCTCTATTGAGAAAAGACACGCAGCAAAGACAAGGCAAAAGATAGCTATAAGCCATTCTTGAACAAAAGGTAAAGATTTTTGGAAAGCAGGGGAAGGAATTCCATTTTGTAGGGTTTAACTTCCAGAAGAATGTGCCCCACGGGCACCGTTCTGCAAGGAGGTAAGAGAACTCCTGGACCGTCATCTGGTAGTAAAGGAGAGATGGCTGTGGGCCCCTCATGCCCCTGGGCTTAGGGGCCACTAACTTTAAACCTTTCACTAGCCAGGCCTTTCCAGGTCTCGCCTATAGACAGCCTTTAGCTGTTGTCGAAGACGTATTGTGGACACAGGGGTAGCTAAAAAGCAAACTAAAATACCCCCCCCCCAATTCGATTGGTACCTCAAATGTATGAGAGTGAAGCTAGTAAGGCTTGTCCTCCCTAGAAGAGGTCCTTTCATCCCTCCTTCTATCTATTAATCTCTCCACCCTTTAAGCCTTTCATCCAGCGTCCATTTCACCTGTCTATTCATGCTCCCATCCATCTGTCTTTTCATCTAATCCATCCATCCTTCCTTTACCATTCCATCCATCCATCTATCCATCCACCCATCCATCCACCCACCCATCCATCCATCAATCCATTCATCCATTATTTCACCCACCTTTTATCAATCACCCATCCTTTCACCCTTCCATCCAGGTGTCCATCCATCTATTCAAACATTCATCCTTCAATCCATTCTTACGTGCACCCACCAATGCAAATATAACTTTACTCTTCCATCTCTCAAACCTTTCACCTTTGTATCCATCCTTTTATTGACCTCTCCTTGTCGCGGTTTCTTCCTTCTTTTTATATTTCCTATATTTCATTCTTCCTTTCTGCCCTCCCTTTCTCTTTCCCTCTATTTTCCTCATTCTTTATACCCCGCATTTAGAAAAGAAATGCAGCAAGTTTTTATATAGTGCGAACTCAACCCAAAAGTATTGGAGCGCTTTACATGATTTATTATTATATATTTTTTTTGTATGCCTGGGGAGATTAATTGATTTGCCCAGAATCACAGGATGTTAAGCTGACCCGAGACTCAAAACCCATCTCCTAAGTCGACAGCTCGAGCATTAAGCCACAACCTCAACCACAAGAGCGGAAGCATTTTCAATATTATATACAACTTGATGCAAAAAACAACCATTGACAAAGCCAATAGTCTTGGCTTCTTGTAGGTGTAATGTTACTTGTATTATATATCTGGATGCAATGACAGAAGCAGCAAAATATCAGTCTGGTGGCACACTATGCGATGCACATATTTTTAGCTTAATTGCTTTTAAGCCACACCCTTAATTGCATCGGTTACGCCCCTTTGAAAGATCCCCGAGTTTTTCCATCCCACTCAAAGCCCTGGTCTACACGCGCGGTCAGGTTCTTGGTGCACATAGCCTTGGCTGCAGCGCCCAGAGACCTTACTCTGCCGCACACAGAGGAAAATAATTAGAGGGAACATTGCTTAAGACAAGACCAAAAACGATAAAAATCCACAATACAGTACTTAAAAATTTTCAGTTATCAAAATGTGCTTGAAAAACAGTTCCTTGATGTCGATAGCTCCGTCCAGGGCTATCATGGCGTCGTGAGCAAACAAATCCAAACAGTTCTGGCTGACCGCGGCGTCGTGGGCCAGCTACGGTGTCGGGAAGACCCGCAAACAGTACCTTTTAGAAATGCAGGGTGTCGGCGACCTCTTGTTGAGCTTCCGAATGCATGGAGTCCGCAGGCATCAGTTCCAGAGGTCGGTGCAGGAGTCGTCGGGCCCTCGAAGTCACACGCGTTGCAGATCGAACTCCTCTCTGTTGAAGTCAGTAGTGCTGGCATCGGTAGGCGTTGGGTGCTGCGGTGCGAAGTGCAGCGGTGCGGCGTGCGGTGCCCTCAGGTCGCGGTGCGAGCAGCCGCTTGGTGGCGGTGTCAGATGGCGTCGTCGGTGAGACCAGGGTCGCGGTGCGAAGTGAAGGCGGTACTCGTCGCAGTGCTGGCAGGTCGCGGTGTAAGCAGCGGCGTTGTCGTTGCTGAAGCGCTGTCATCGGCTGATGAACGGGAGTCGATGGCGCCGGCGTCGGTAGGCCAAGGCTGCGGTGCGGGAGGAGGGCGCTGCATTGTGTAACTTTACGAGCGGTGCCCTCGAACCACGGTGCAAGCAGCAGCATGGATTTCGGCGTGGAGCGGCGTCGTCGGGGATACCAAGGCGTCGTCGTGAAGCGAGGCGGTGCGGAGTGCGGTGCCCATAGGTCGCGGTGCGAGCAGTGGCTCGGTGGCGGCGTCAGCAGGCATCGTCGGTAAGACCAGGGTCGCGGTGCGGCATTGTGGTGGTGCCATCTGCGGTGCCTTCAGGACACGGAGTCGGCAGCGGCGACGTAGACGGCGTAGGGTTGCTTTTTCTTCTGTTGCAGCACAAAACACACAGTCCCCAGTGCTGAGGGCAGAAGAACTTGAAGTCTTTGCTGTTCCTGAGACTTCTTGAACAGGGGGCAAGCTCTACCTCAAGCCCTTGGAGAAACTCACAAAAGTAGATTGCAGAAAGTCCAGTCCAGTCCTTTCACTGCCCAAGACAGAAGCAGCCACTGCAGGCCAACACAGCAAAGCACACAGCAAACTGGTAGTTCCTCCCCACAGCTTCTCCAGCTCTTCTTCTTGGCAGTCTTCTTGGTCCAAAAGAGTTCTGAAAGTCAGGGGTCTGGGCCCCAATATTTATATCCCAAAATCCTTTGATCTCTTAGGCAGAGAGTGTCTGTGACCAGCCAGAACCAAGTTCTGCCCTCTCTGGTGTGACTTTCTGGCAGGAAGTGGAGACGGCATGGTCAGAGGCAGACCAGGCCCTTTGAGGTGCAAGGAAATCTCCTCCCCCTTCCCCAATTGCAGCCCAGGTCTATTCAGCCCTTTCCTGACCCACCTAGACTATCTGGAGCCACTCCTGCTCCCCAGCCTTCAGTCGTCCAAAACCCAGACAGGCAATCCACATTCCAGCAGAGGCACACGGGATGACTGAGCAAGAAAATACCTACTTTCTAAAAGTGGTATTTTCAAACACAGAATGTAAAAATCACCTTCACTAAAAGATGCATCTTTAGATTCTGAGTTCAGGCATACCAAACACTACTTTCCTACCTAATTTCCCGGGCCAGTTATGTTTATAAGATGTTATAAACAAACTCCCCATTTTGTCCTATGGGGAACAGGTAGCCTTGCAATAGTGAAAAACGAAATGGGCAGTAATTCACTATCAGGACATGCCACACACACCAGGGCATGTCCTACCTTTCACATACACTGCACCCTGCCCACAGGGGTACCTTGCACCTACCTGAGGGGTGACTGACATGTAAGAAAAGGGAAGGTTAGGGCCTGGAAAGTGGGTGCACTTGCCAAGTCGACATGGCAGTACCAGACTGCACACAGGCTCTGCAATGGCAGGCCAGAGTTACCTTTTACGGGCTGTTTGTGTGGGTGGCACAATCCAGTGCTGCAGCCCACCAACAGCATTTAATTTACAGGCCCTGGCACACACAGTGCACTTTACTAGGGACTGACACATATATCAAACAGGCCAATCATGGAAACACCAATCCATAACACAATTTACCACAGGAGCACTTGCACTTTACCACTGATCAGCAGTGAGAAAAGTGCGCAGAAACACTACGCCAGCAAAAACAGAGTCAAAACCGGGAGTTCAGAAAGCAAAAGCTCAGGGGAAACACGCCAAAAGATGCCAAGTCTAACACATGTCCCCTCCAGCTGAAAGTAGGGAGAACTACCTACCCTCCTGGGAGTTCTCTTCACTAAGGCGGAAGAACCTGGATAGACCATCTGCATTGGCGTGTTCTGTGCCAGGACGGTGTTCCACCGTAAAGTCCATTCCCTGTAGGGAGATGGACCACCTCAGCAGTTTTGGATTCTCACCCCTCATTTGCATCAACCATCTGAGGGGCCTGTGGTCTGTCTGAACCCGGAAGTGAGTCCCAAACAGGCATGGTCTCAGCTTCTTCAGTGCCCAGACCACAGCGAAAGCTTCCCTTTCTAAGGCACTCCACCTCTGTTCCCTGGGGAGTAGTCTCCGGCTAAGGAAGACTACAGGCTGGTCTAGGCCCTCTTCGTTCAGTTGTGAGAGCACGGCTCCCACTCCATGTCTGAAGCGTCAGTCTGCACGACGAATTCCTTGGAGAAGTCGGGGGCTTGAGCACGGGTGCCGTGCACATGGCGGCCTTCAGGGCATCAAAAGCCTTCTGGCAGGACTCAGTCCAGATCACCTTCTTGGGCTGCTTCCTGGAAGTCACCTCTGTTAAGGGGGCAACAATGGTGCCATACCCCTTAACGAACCTCCTGTAGTACCCGGTGAGTCCTAAGAAGGCCCTCACCTCTGTCTGGGTCTTGGGGGGCTCCCAAGTCAGAATGGTGTCAATCTTGGGTTGTAGGGGCGCCACCTGGCCGCTTCCTACCTGGTGTCCCAAGTACACCACCGAACCCTGCCCGATCTGGCACTTACTGGCCTTGATCATGAGGCCTGCCCTCTGCAGTGCCTTCAACACTTCACTGAGGTGCTGCAAGTGTTCTTCCCAGCTGGAACTGAACACTGCGATGTCATCCAGGTAGGCGGCACTGAAATCCTCCAGCCCAGCCAACACCTGGTTGACCAACCTCTGAATGGTGGCAGGGGCATTCTTCAACCCAAAGGGCATCACCCGGAACTGGTAATGTCCTTCTGGGGTTTAAAATGCTGACCTCTCCTTGGCCCCATAGGTTAAGGCAATCTGCCAGTACCCAGACGTTAAATCAAACGTGCTGATGAACTTGGCAGCTCCCAACCGATCAATGAGCTCATCAGCTCTGGGGATGGGGTGTGCGTCAGTCCTGGTGACGGCATTGAGCCCACGGTAGTCCACACAAAACCACAGTTCTGGAGTGGCACCGGGTGCAGCAGCCTTTGGGACCAAGACCACTGGACTGGCCCAAGGACTGTTGGAAGGCTCGATCACCCCTAACGCCAACATCTTAGAGACCTCCTCTTTAATGCTGGCCTTGACCCGGTCAGTCAACCTGTAAATCTTGTGCTTCACAGGAGGGCTGTCATCGGTGTCCACGTCATGGGTACACCAGTGAGTAACACCTGGGGTCAGGGAGAACAGTGGGGCAAACTGCCCCAACAACTGGTGACAGTCGCTCTGCTGCTCTGGAGTCAGTGTAGGGGAGAGGATCATACCTTCTACTGACCCATCGCGCTCCTTGGTAGACAGGAGGTCAGGGAGAGGTTCACTCTCCTCTTCCACCCCATCATCTGTCACCAAGAGCATGCTTACTTCGAACCTCTCGAAGTGGGGCTTGAGGCGGTTCACGTGGAGGACCCTCAAAGGGTTCCTTGGAGCCCGTAAATCCACCAGGTAGGTGACATCACTTTTGCACTCCACCACCTCAAATGGCCCAGTCCACTTGTCCTGCAAGGCACAAGGTTCCACTGGGGCCATGACCCACACTTTTTGCCCAGGTTGAAATTCGACCAGAGTGGCATTCTGGTCATACCACTTCCTCATTTCTTCCTTGCTGGCTTCTAGGTTCGCCTGCGCGAGTTTCCTGAAGCGGGCAGTTTGGTTTCTGAAGGCCAGCATGTAACTAAACACATCCTGGGAAGCTTTCCTGGGAGCTGCCTCCCAGCTGAGGTCCAAACTCAGAGGTCCTCTCACAGGGTGACCATACAGAAACTCAAAGGGACTGAACCCAAGAGACTTCTGTGGTACCTCCCTGTATGCAAAGAGAAGGCACGGCAAGAGGACGTCCCACTTATGTCTCATGGGTTCTGTTAGACCCTTAATCATGCCCTTCAAGGTCTGGTTGAATCTTTCCACCAGACCGTTACCTTGTGGGTGGTAAGGGGTGGTGAACTTGTAGGTTACACCACACTCCTTCCACAGGGATGTCATATACTTGGATATGAAATTGGTCCCCCTGTCAGAAACCACCTCTCTGGGAAACCCCACTCGGGAAAAGATCCCCATTAACGCCCGGCCCACCACTGGTGCCGTCGTTGTCCTGAGAGGGATTGCCTCCGGGTACCGGGTGGCATGGTCCACCAAGACCAGGATGTACCTGTTGCCCATGGCTGTCTTGGGAACCAGTGGCCCCACAATGTCCATCCCTACCCTTTCGAAGGGCGTTCCAACCACTGGAAAAGGTTGAAGAGGAGCTTTGATCTTCCTCCCACTCTTACCACTTGCCTGGCAAGTTTGGCAAGACCTGCAATGTCCATCTGACTGCCTTCGCATTTGGGGCCAGAAGAAGTGGGTGACAAGCCTGTCAAATGTCTTGTCCTGCCCCAAATGTCCTGCCAAAGGCACGTCATGAGCCAGACCCAGTAGGAAGGTCCTGAAGCTCTGGGGTACCACCAGCACACAGGCTGACCCAGGCTCAGCGACCTTAGGCTCACTGTACAGGAGATCATTCTCCCAGTAGATCCAATGTGATCCAGACTGATCACCAGCTGCCTGGTCTGCAGCCTTCCGCCGCAGACCCTCCAGAGAAGGGCACTCCTTCTGCTCCTTGCAGAATTCCTCCCTGGTGGGACCCCGTTCTTGCTGCCAATGGGTCAGCTCAGAGATGTCCCCCAGTTCAGCTACCTGCTCTCCTGTAGGCACCGGGGCGTCCCCCTCAAGGTCCGCCTCCTCCCGGTCCATGGGAACTTCAGGGGCCAGTTTCCCACGCCCCTTGCCCTTTCTCTTGGCAGGGACTTGGGCCACTGTTTCAGGCTCCAAGTCCTCTTGATCACCCTCTCTGGCTGCCATTGACCGAGTGGACACGCATGCCCACTCTGGCAGCCCAAGCATCTCCAAGTGAGACCTGAGCTCAACATCCTTCCATAAGGACTGCTTCAGGTCGTTACCTAGCAGACAATCTACAAGCATGGAAGGGCTCACAATCACCCTCAAGGGAACTGAGACTCCCCCCACTCGAAGGGAACCTGCGCCACCAGACACTGGCGCTCTGAATTGTCCACCGCAATGACTTGGTGGAATGCCCCTGGGACTACCTGCTTCTCAGAGACCAGGTGACACCGGATTGAGGTCACACTGGCTCCAGTATCTCTGAGAGCCTCTACCCTTTTCCATTGATGGTCACCCAGGTGCTGTATTTCTTTGTGTTAGGGGCACCGGGTTTCCTGGGACCATCTCACTGTCCCCTAGTGAGACGAGGGTCATTTCTGCGGGGTCCCCACCCTCCTGTGGGTACTCCTCCTCCCCAAGCGCTACACGAGCCAACACCTTGGACTGCCCACCGGTGGGTGGCTGTGCCCCCTTAGGGAACTTGGGGTCCCCCTTCATGTGACCCACCTGGTCACATGCAAAACACTTGCGGGGGACGGTCGCAGCAGGCTTTCCTGACGGGACCCCTTGTTTCTTGTCTCTTGGGGGATGGGAACCTTTACCCGGGGTGTTACTTTGGGGCCCTTTAGAGAACTCCTGTGTTTTACCCTTCTCCCCCCCCACTTTTCTGCTGGGGACCCTGCCCACCTTTGGCTGAGTCTCCCCCATACACTTTCCTGTGGACCCTGGTACTCACCCAGCGGTCCGCCTCCATAGCAAGCTTCCTGGGGTCAGTCAGCTTTCTATCAACTAGGTGCTGGCGCAGATCTGCAAAACATAGACTAGACAAGTGCTCCCATGCAATAAAATTGTAGAGCCCCTGAAAATCTGTCACATTACTGCCCTTCACCCAGCCATCCAGTGACCTGCAAAACATATCTACACATTTCAACCAAGTGTTGGCATTGGACTTCTTACTGGACCTGAACTGATCCCTGTACTTTTCAGGAGTGAGACCATACTTAGTGAGAAGGGTGTCCTTCATGTCTGGATAGGTGAGGTGATACCCCTTACCCAAAGCTATTAAAGTATCTCTTGCTTCTTCTGGGAAGAGATGCCACAATCCTGCTCTCCAATTCTCCTCAGGGACCCCATTCATGTGTATCGCTGCCTCGTAACCCTGAAACCACCTTTGTATGTCATCCCCCTTCTTGAATTCTTTGCCTACATTCTTAGGGATGTGCACAATCCTATCTGCCTGCCTTGACGGGTTGCTGCCACCATCTGAGCTGGCTCTACTCCTCTGATCCAGCTCCTTTATCCTGAACTCATTCACTAACATCATCCTTTTCTCCTCCATGGCTAACTTAAGCTTCTCCAGTTCTACTGCCACTCTCCTTGCTTCTCTCCTGTCCTCCAGCTCTCCTGGGGACAGGCCACTGCTGCCTGGCCTGGAGAGTTCCCCCCTCCCAAAAGCACATCCACCCTAGGAATAGGATACTCCGCCTCTCCACTGAGATCACCAGACTGCTCGCTGGCATGTCTGGCTGCTACCCAAGCCCTCAGCGCCTTTTGTAGCTCCTCCTTCCTCGTGAGGCCTCTGACTTGGACTTTTAGGTTTTTGCAAATTGATTTCAATTCCCTAACATTGTAGGATTCCAACCTATCCTCCTCAAAGGCAATTTCCAGGATGCAACAGATGATGCTCTTAATTCAGGCATGATGAAGTAGCAAGTTCAAACTGGCAAGATCAAAAATAGGTCAAAAGAAAAAGAACCAGTATGTGGCAAGTAATGGTTTGCGATATGGTAGTAGTGCACACCAATCACTGTAAGCCAAGTGCAAACGCAAGTCTTATCCCACCGCTGCCACCAATGTTAGAAATGGGATTTTTGGTAGGCTAGGGCATGTGCCAAAGCCAGGCAGAAACCACCACTCTAGTCAGGATAAGGGAGTTATACTCCAAAAATAACCCCTGCTCACCCCCTTGGTAGCTTGGCATGAGCAGTCAGGCTTATCTTAGAGGCAGTGTGTAAAGCATTTGCACATAACCAACAGTAATACAGTGTAAGCGCTACAAAAGGACACCACACCAGTTTAGAAAAATATCCAATATTTTTATATACTTAGACAAGACCAAACACGATAAAAATCCACAATACAGTACTTAAAAATCTTCAGTTATCAAAATGTGCTTGAAAAATAGTTCCTTGATGTCGATAGCTCCGTCCAGGGCTATCACGGCGTCATGAACAAACAAATCCAAACAGTTCTGGCTGACCGCGGCGTCGTGGGCCAGCTACGGTGTCGGGAAGACACGCAAACAGTACCTTTTAGAAATGCAGGGTGTCGGCGACCTTTCGTTGAGCTTCCCAAAGCACGGTGTACGCAGGCGTCGGTTCCGGAGGTCGGTGCAGGAGTAATCGGGGCCCTTGAAGTCACATGCGTTGCAGATCGAACTCCTCTCTGTTGAAGTCAGGAGCGCTGGCATCGGTAGGTGACGGGTGCTGCGGTGTGAAGTGCAGCGGTGTGGCGTGCGGTGCCCTCAGGTTGCGGTGCGAGCAGCGGCTCGTGGCGGCATCAGATGGCATCGTTGGTGAGACCAGGGTTGCGGTGCAAAGTGAATGCGGTGCTCGTCGCGGTGCTGGCAGGTCGCGGTGCAAGCAGAGGCGTCATAGTTGCTGAAGCGCTGTCGTTGGCTGATGAACGGGAGTCGATGGCGCTGGCATCGGTAGGCCAAGGCTGCGGTGCGGGATAAGGGCGGCGCATTGTGTAACTTTACAAGCGGTGCCCTCGAACCACGGTGCAAGCAGCGGCGTAGATTTCGGCGTGGAGTGGCATCGTCAGGGATACCAAGGCGTCGTCGTGAAGCGAGGCGATGCGGAGTGCAGTGCCCACAGGTCGCGGTGCAAGCAGCGGCTCGGTGGCGGCATCAGCAGGCAGCGTCGGTGAGACCAGGGTCGCAGTGCGACATTGCGGTGGTGCCCTCTGCGATGCCTTCAGGACATGGAGTTGGCAGCGGTGTTGTTGATGGCGTCGGGTTGCTTTTTCTTCTGTTGCAGGACAAAGCACACAGTCCCAGTGCTGAGGGCAGAAGAACTTGAAGTCTTTGCTGTTCCTGAGACTTCTTGAACAGGGGGCAAGCTCTACCTCAAGCCCTTGGAGAAACTCACAAAAGTAGATTGCAGAAAGTCCAGTCCAGTCCTTTTACTGCCCAAGACAGAAGCAGCCACTGCAGGCCAACACAGCAAAGTGATAGTTCCTCCCCACAGCATCTCCAGCTCTTCTTCTTGGCAGTCTTCTTGGTCCAAAAGAGTTCTGAAAGTCAGGGGTCTGGGCCCCAATATTTATATCCCAAAATCCTTTGATCTCTTAGGCAGAGAGTGTCTGTGCCCAGCCAGAACCAGTTCTGCCCTCTCTGGTGTGACTTCCTGGCAGGAGGTGGAGACGGCATGGTCAGAGGCAAACCAGGCCCTTTGAGGTGCAAGGAAATCTCCTCCCCTTCCCCAATTGCAGCCCAGGTCTATTCAGCCCTTTCCTCACCCACCTAGACTATCTGGAGCCACTCCTGCTCCCCAGCCTTCTGTCATCCAAAACCCAGACAGGCAATCCACATTCCAGCAGAGGCACACAGGATGAATGAGCAAGAAAATACCTACTTTCTAAAAGTGGTATTTTCAAACACAAAATGTAAAATCACTTTCACTAAAAGATGCATCTTTAGATTCTGAGTTCAGGCATACCAAACTCTACTTTCCTACCTAATTCCCCGGGCCAGTTATGTTTATAAGATGTTATAAACAAACTCCCCATTCTGTCCTATGGGGAACAGGTAGCCTTGCAATAGTGAAAAACGAAATGGGCAGTAATTCACTATCAGGACATGCCGCACACACCAGGGCATGTCCTACCTTCCACATACACTGCACCCTGCCCACAGGGGTACCTTGGGCCTACCTGAGGGGTGACTGACATGTAAGAAAAGGGAAGGTTAGGGCCTGGCAAGTGGGTGTACTTGCCAAGTCGACATGGCAGTACTAGACTGCACATAGGCTCTGCAATGGCAGGCCAGAGTTACCTTTTACAGGCTGTTTGTGTGGGTGGCACAATCCAGTGCTGCAGCCCACCAACAGCATTTGATTTACAGGCCCTGGCACACACAGTGCACTTTACTAGGGACTGACACATATATCAAACAGGCCAATCATGGAAACACCAATCCATAACACAATTTACCACAGGAGCACTTGCACTTTACCACTGATCAGCAGTGAGAAAAGTGCGCAGAAACACTACGCCAGCAAAAACAGTCAAAACCGGGAGGTCAGAAAGCAAAAACTCAGGGGAAACACGCCAAAAGATGCTAAGTCTACCGGTATCAACTTTCTCGAGCCTTACAGCACAAAATGGATGCTGCCATCCACAGACACGAGTCTGCCCTCCTGCTGCTGAGCCAAGCTCGAGGAGGGAGAGGCAGCACAATAGGCATCCTGTCACAGGAAGGTGTTACCACCTTCCAGACAGGATTTAGTGTATTGGGGCTGGGTGGGTGCACTGTCTCAGTGCCAAAAAGTCTGCACGAGGGGCACACTTGGTGTCCCTGTGCATAGTCCAGTTCAAACCAGTTCTAGGAGCCATTTGCTCCTGCTCTGGCGCGAAACTAGACAAAGGACAGTGGTATAGCCACCCCTCTATCCTGTCCCTCCCCTAGGAGGGTCATTAGAATCTGTCCAACACTTTCCCATGGGTATAACATGGGTTACCTGGCTGCAGGACATTAGATTTTACGTGGACAAGATTCTGCAAGAAGATACCACTACACTTCGACTGTCTGGACACGCTGGACTCCGCTGGACCTCCCTTGGGCTCGACTTCGGCTTCCCTTGCCGTCCCCAGTCTCGCCACTGACCGTGATTCATACAGGCTCCGTGCAGGACCCTGTGGACTTCCAAGACAACAGAAGAATCTCCCTTGGAGTAAAGGAGTCCCTCCCCTGCAAATGCAGGCACAGTAATGCATCTGACTGGTTTGCTGACCCTGAGCTCCTGCAGACTCTGAAGGCTCCAGCAACACAGGAGGTGAGTTTTTGAAGGTCTCCGAGGTCGAGCTGCTTTCTTACCGAGTTTAAGGCAGATATCCTTTGTGGGGACTGTATAACCCATACCCCTGTGCACTGGGTCCATTTGCAGCTGCACATCCTTGTTGTCGTGCAACAATTCCGTGCATTGGGCCATTTGTAGCCCTGACCCCAGCGCATCTTTTCTAAGAAGGACTCTGACATCCTCGCATTCTGTGCTCTGCTAGCTGGTATCCTGTGAAACCACCTGAGGTCCCCTCGCGACTCCTGTGCCTTCGGCCTGTGGGTCCACTTGAGGGTCAACTTTGCTTTATTTGGACTCCCCTGGTTGCTCCAGGTCTACCCTGACTCCCCTTGCTGTGGTGAGTCTCCTGGTCCTTGCTGAGCCAGATCGACACCGAATTTGACCAGCTACGTTGTTTGCTGCTGCCAAGGCTTGATTGGTGATCCCTCCAGACACCGACCCCTCAGCACTCGACATCCTTTGTGGGACAGCTTGTATTTGGCTCCTGGTCATCCAAGACATCTCCTGGTCCGCACAGCTGAAGAGTCAAGATCACCATCAACACACCTGAAGCACCCAACATCGGTGGGCATTCGTCTACCGAGCCCC
The DNA here is from genome assembly GCA_963921515.1 of Calotriton arnoldi. Classification (NCBI taxonomy): domain Eukaryota; kingdom Metazoa; phylum Chordata; class Amphibia; order Caudata; family Salamandridae; genus Calotriton; species Calotriton arnoldi. The sequence continues at coordinate 95,134 of CAWUFW010021280.1, read as the reverse complement.
TGGTCACTCCAAAGTGACCCAGACTCTGTCTCCTCTGCTTTCAGGTTCTTCTCATCTAGAATCCACATTTGGATTCTACCGGACACTTTTCTTCCTTCCAGCAGCAGCATTTCCTTGTCGAAATCCATAGAGAACGACGAGGGTTTCCGACGCCACTTCGCACCTATGCACCCGGCTCCTCTGGGATAGGTACCTCTGGTACAAAGGTAACCACGGGTGGGGTGGCACTCCAAACTCTTAAGTTCCAAGGGTTGTCTTCGTAATCTGCTGGGAAGGGTCCTTAATCTCTGATTTTCCAACCGCGACTTTCTCATTGAATTGTACGGCGCACGTGGTCGTGTTCCCACACTGCACCCGTCCTCCGTGGGGCCGCTACTCACTCACCTTGGGTGGTTCCTTGGTGTCCCAGCAATTCTACACCTTCTAGACTAGGTCTAGTCCCGAGTCGTGGTTCTTATAGCACTTATTTAGTATATGGTTTGGTCTCCCCCGAGAGTCCAATGTGTATTGTGCTACTTACGTTTGATTCTTTGCAACTGTATTATTTGATTTGTGTTCTATCCTCATGTAGAGGATACTAGGGAGTGTTATATATAATAAATTCATATTTTTATAACTACTGTGTGGTTTCCCTATCATTTAACCAATACTATAAGGTTACATTCTGGTAAAACAAGGTGCTTAACATTCCTTCAAGACTTAGCCTGAAGGCTGCTCTCCATAGCTACCACTAGGATAGCTTTCAATAAAGGTTATCTTTGACCTAATCACCATAAGGGTTGTTTGGACTGGTACAAGGTGCCCACTTTTATTAGTGGACAGCATATGCCAGGCCAACTTCTCACAGACGGGTATGCCCAGACGTGGGTCCGGTGCTCTCCATGCCACTGGAGTCAAGCTATCCTGGCTGATGAGGGGTGAAACCCCGAAACCTGTCCTAGGATGCTTGCTTCCAGTCCAGGGAGGACCTGGCCTGGCAGTTCGAGTTGGACTGTTCCCATTGGGTGTAGGGTCAAGACTGATTTGCATATGGCTGGGTTCAAACAGGAATGGCATAGTGAGAAAAAAAAAGATGGATTTAGGCCCAGATCTCTGTACTGGGGTGAATGTATGACATTGTTCTGCATTCTGTCCATAAATTGTTCTTTTTACATTTGTCACCTCGAGTGGGACGGGTATGCCCAGACGTGGGTCCTGTGCTCTCCATGCCACTGGAGTCAAGCTATCCTGGCTGATGAGGGGTGAAACCCCAAAACCGGTCCTAGGATACTTGTTTCCAGTCCAGGGAGGACCTGGCCTGGCAGTTCGGGCTGGACTGTTCCCATTGGGCGTAGAGTCAAGACTGATTTGCATATGGCTGGGTTCAAACTGGAATGGCATGGTGAGCAAAAAAACAATGGATTTAGGCCCAGATCTCTGTACTGGGGTGAATGTATTACATTGTTTTGCATTATGTTAGTAAATTGTTCTTTTTGTAAAAGATCCATTGACCAGGGAGCAAGTGTCTTGGCATAGACAAGTAAAAGAGAGTGTCGTCTGCAAACAGGGACACAAGGTTATTGGTGTCCCCATGGTGATCTACCAGGGTGCCATCTCTTGCCGAATCCAGATGGCCATGGGTTCCAGAGCAAGGGCAAAAAGAAGTGGGGCTAGGGGGCAACCCTGCCACCTTCCCCTGCCAATGGTCCAGCTCTCCGAACATAATTTACCCACCCACACCCTGGTGACAGGCCACCTGTATAATAACTGCACCTAGGAACCAAATTGAGGGCCAAACCCTGTGGCGCTCAGCACCTGCATAAGGAATGGCCATTCCACCATCTCAAAGGCTTTAGCGATATCTATGGAGACAATGGCGAGTTCGTCCTCCCTTCCATCCACCTGGTGCAAGACAACCTACATAAGTTCATGGTGGTATTACGACCAAGAATGAATCTACATTGATCTTAGTGGCCCAATTGCTGAATGACCAGACACAGCCTGAGAGCGAGAGCTTTGCAAAGGATTTTAGTGTCTGTATTAATCATGGACAAAGGTCTATAGGAGATGGGATTCGAGCTGTCACACCCTTGTTTGAGCATCATGGAGATGTAGCACTCCCACATAGATTCTGGCAGGACCCCACTACTATTGGCTTCCAGGTACACTTTCAGTAGGTTACAGGTAAGAGAAGGCGAAAAAGCCTGGTAGAACTTTGCAGGGAGGCCATTGCCGCCCAGCGCCTTGCCACTGGGGAGCTGCCGCAGTGCCACTCTGTGGTGGGCCGACGAGGACTATAGTAGGCACCCTCCAGATGGGCCCTGAAGGTTTTGACAATGCCTATTGTTTGTGCACATCTCTTCAGATAGAGTCTTTGAGGTGGAGTACAGGGGAGTGAGGAGGCTCCCTTCCTAGGAGCCAGTCCAACAGATTCCCTGAAGTGTCGCCCTCCCTGTAGAGGAGCTGGCAATATGATTTAAGGGTATATTTCTCAAGTCTAACCCTCACTTCCTCAACATGTTGCCGAACAGCCAGTTCGTCCGGGGGCTCAGAGGTGCCAACCTGTGGCAGCTGTTGTACACGTGCTAATTCAGTTTTCCCCTGCTACAACTTGGAATGGAGTGTTCGCCTTACCCTACAAGAGAGCGCCACACAACTCTCCCAGATCACTGCCTTCATCGCCTTCAATTCGGTCATGTGATGTAGGGTACAAGACCAGTTCACCGCGAAATAGTCTGAGACAGCCTTCACGACAGTCTCCCGACCTTCTGCGTCCTGAAGGATCTCAGGGGCAAGTCTCCATCCCAGAAGTGAGCAGGTTGCACTCCCCCAGCTGAACTCACTGAGCACTGGGGCGTAATTGGAGCCATACCGAGACAAATGGGCCACCAAGCACACCCTCCCCCCAGGGAGTCCGAGATCAGTATATGGTCCAATCAACTGTATGTGTTGTCAGTAGATGAGTAGCAAGTGAACTCCTTCACATCAGGTTAAATTGCCCTTCATATGTTGCAGAGCCCAGATTAACGACTGCCTCCTGTAGGGAGAGTGTCATCCTGGGTTTAGTGGTCAGTTGAGGAGGGTGTCTGTCCAGACCACCATCCACGACACAGTTGAAATCACCAGCCCAAACCACTGATCCCTGCTTGGCCAGTGTGAGGACGTCCAGAATCTTGGGGAAAAATTGCCAGTTGTCTGTGTTGGGTGCATAAGAGTTCACAATGGCCATGTCTACCTCATCAAGTCTTCCCTGTAGCAGTAGGAAACTCCCCTCAATGCAGGCCTCCATGTGTGTCAGATCGAAAGGAAAGTCTGGTGCTATCCAAATAAGGGTCCCCCTGGCATATGTGTAGTAATTAGCAAAGTAAAGCTGTCCCTTCCACCGCCTACCAAATTTACCGGCTTCTGAGTCGGAGGGATAGGATTCTTGTAGGCCCGCGATCTGGACAGCATTCTGCCGCAGGAAGGACAACACTCTATTTCTTTTTGTGTAGGTACCCAGACCCCTCACATTCCAGGATATCAACATGTATGCATCAGGACCAACTATGGCAAATGTAAGTGTGAGTGTGAATCAAGATGCCCCACCCTGCAACCTGATGGCATAAACTCGAAGGTAAACATTAAAAAACAATAACAACACCCCCCCCCACCCTGGACAGGTATAACCAGACAACATTTACATACAAATCCAATTACATCAAAGTGCTGGTGGAAGGACAATACTATGCCCCAAATCCCCAACAGACACCAACGAGTGGCACCTTTAAGGGAAAGGAAAAAGAATAAGAAAAAAAAGGGGAGAGAGGGATAGATGTCATACCTCCGGAAGACTACCTACCACCGATACAAAAAAATCAGGGGTGTATGCTCCCATTCGCCCCACTCAGTGATAGTGCACCCTCCACACCAAAGAGGCACAGGGGGCAGTCATTAGCAGGTTCCAATCCAATATCCGTCACACCCTATCCCATGGCTAGGTGTTGGCACATGCCATCCTGTAACCCATTGCGTACCCCAAAAGATCTAGGTGTAAGAGAGCAGACACCCCCTTGGATGGAGGAGTAAGGTGATCAAGACTGGCGTGCGGTACCAACAAGGTTAATGTCCAGTAGGGAATGGAGAAGCTCCCCAAATTAGGATATCACAGTTTCGGGAACAACATCAGTGGTCCGTGGGGGAGAGCCAAGGGCACCGCCTTTAGCGGGGGTCGCAGTCATCAAAGTCTTGGGTACCAAGGATTGATCTTCTGCAGCAGAGTCTATGGTGCCATCCTCTCTGACTACAATGCAGCTGAGCACCCTCGGCTCCCTTCGGCTGCTATTTCCACTCTGAGGGCAACCATTCAAGCCCCTCCCAGTATGATCATGGAAGGGGTCTAACATCACTCAGCGGACATGCTGAGATCTAAGAAGATAAATCCAACCAGGACCATACCTCCTCCGGGTGTTCAAAGAAGTATGATTTCCCATTGCCAATGACTCGGAGTGTCGCAGGATATAACAGTATATACTTAAGGTTCATCTCCCAGAGCTTCTTTTTCACAGCAAGGAAAGACTTGCGCCTCACCTGAAACTTATGAGTGCAGTCCGGGTATATGGCGATGTTGTGATTCTCGAACTGCGGGATCAAAAGCTCCCTGGCAGCCCTCAGGATAATGTCCCTGTCACAGTAGTTCATAATCCTGGCAATGAGAGCCCCAGGCAGGGCTCCCATTGGTGGCAAGGGGGTCAATGCCCGGAGGGCCCTCCCCACCACAAAAAAGTCTGAGAGGCCCCTATGGCGCAGACTGTCCAGTACCCAATCCTCAAGAACGGTCTCCGCAAACTGACCCTCTACCCATTCAGGAAATCCTAATAGTCTTAAATTGTTTCGGAATGAGTGCCCATCATCCTCAACTCTGTTTTTCAGTGAATTTGTGGCAACTGACATTTGTGACACCTGTTGCTTAAAATAACGGACCTCCGATTGCAAGGTATTGATATTGTATTCTGCGTTGTCTACCTTGTCGGCTTCTTTGCGTAGATCTGTGCGTAAGAGTTTGACCTCCATGGATACACCTGCTATTTGTCCCTCAGGTGCTTCCCTGGAGCCCTGAATGGCTGCCATTAGAGCCGTCTTGGATGGTTCCACCTCACGTGCCGGGGACTGTTCTGACGAGGCCGCCTAACCATGCCAAGTGATCCTGTGCAGCAGCTGGCACGTGTTGGTGTATTGGGTGATGGTGTTACCCTGAGCCTGATGCTGTGATCTCTCTTTCCCCATGTTAGTGGCACAGGCGTAGGCCTGCATAACAAGGTAAGCCCAGTTGGTCAGGTAACTGTGTCTCAGGTAAGGAGGCCATCAGTCCAGGAAGGAGGCCGAGTAGAAACCACTGCAATCCCAGGATCATCGGGGTACCAAGATGGACAGCAGATGGAAGCGCCAGTCAGTGATCAAGCCTCCAGAAAAGGCCCCCCACCGGGCCCAGGTGCATTCCTTGCAGGTGCTCAGGACTGCTAGCGATGCAGACCCCGGGACTACAGTCAGGCTGGGGGCTCCACTCATAGGGAGCAGGCCTCCACCAGCTCCCATCAACACTCCAGTCCCAGGCACTGAGGCCCCATAATGGCAGGAACACTAGAAGGCCCCAGACATCTTTCACAGCACATTTCCTAGGGCCCTTGCAGCCAGTAGTCAGTCCTCGGGAACACTGCCTCTATTGCAGCATGGTCAGCCCTCCAGGGCTTCCACAAAGGCCAAGGTGACCCCAAGCACCCCTGCTCCAATCACCCAGGGGGAGAGGACCTACTCGCAGATCCTATAGCACTCTGCACCACTCCTTGTCTCTTCACGGCCGCCATAACAGGCCAGCGAAATTCTGTCACTTGGAACAGGATCAGCACCAGAATCACCTCCAAGGGCTCAGGACTGGATTTGGCACCTCTTGGCAGGTCAGGACTCAGAGCAGGGGAGCCCAGAGGTAGGTTAAGTCTTTGATGTCCCTGAGACTTCAGCAACAGGAGGCAAGCTCAGTCAAGGCCTTGGAGAACCTTAGAAAGCAGGATGCAGAGAGTAAAGTCCAGTCCTCTCACTCCCAGGCAAGTAGCAGAAGACTGCAGGCCAACACAGCAAAGCAAGCAGCAAAGTGGCAGTCCCTCCTGGCAGTACAACAGCTCTTCTTCCTGGCAGAACGTTCTCAGTCCAACAGTGTTCTGAGTATATGGTGTCAGAGGTCCAGTATTTATACCCATTTTAGCCTTTGATGTAGGGAGACTTCAAGAAAGGTCTTTGAAGTGCACAAGACCCTCTTCCTGGCCCTGGCTTCAGACACACTACAGGGGTGGTATGCAGCTCTTTGTGTGGGGACAGGCACAGCCCTATTCAGATGCAAGTGTGAACTCCTCCCACCACTTTAACTCAGGAAGACACATCAGCCTGGTGATGGGCCATCAGGAAATGTGAGGCACACCTCAGCTCCCTTTGTATCTGACTGTCTAGAGTGAATTTACAAAGCCCAACTGTCATTCAACCAAGACGTGTATTCTAGGGACAGGCAGAGGCACAGAATGGGTAAAGTAAGAAAATGCCAACTTTCTAAGAGTGGCATTTTCAGACCTGCACTTTAAAAACCAACTTCAGTAAAATATGTGTTTTTAAATTGTGAGTCCAGAGACACCAAACTCCAATTTTCCATATGCTCCCAATTGAAAGATACACTTGTAAAGTGTTACAAGGCAGCTCCAATGCTAATCTATGGGAGAGACAGGCCTTGCTGTAGTGAAAAACGAATTTAGCAGTTTTTAAATTCCAGGACTTGTAAAACTCCAAAGTGCACGTCCTACCTTTTAAAGACATTGCACCCTGCCCATGGGGCTACCTAGGGCCTACCTTATGGGTGCCTTACATGTAGAAAAAGAGAAGGTTTGAGCCTGCAAGGAGTAGGTGATTCTTGTTTTCCAGTCCAGGGAGGACCTGGCCTGGCAGTTCAAGCTGAACTGCTCCCATGGAGAGCAGGGTCAAGACTGATTTGCATATGGCTGAGTCCAAACTGAGGTGGCGTGGCGAGCAAAAAAACAATGGATTTAACCCAGATCTGTGACTGGGGGTAAATGTATAATTTGTTCTGCATTCCATCCATCATTCGTGTGTTTTTTTGCTTTGTCACCCTAAGTGGGAGGGGTATGCCCAGACATGGGTCCCTTGCTCGCTATGCCGCTGAATTCAAACTAGCCTGGCTGATGAGGGGTGATACCCCGAAACTGGTCCCAGCATGCTTGTTTTCTGGTCCAGGGAGGACCTGGCCTGGCAGTTCGGGCTGGACGGTTCCCATGGGGAGCAGGGTCAAGACTGATTTGCATATGACTGGGTCCAAACTTGGGCGGCATTGTGAGCAAAAAAACAATGGATTTAATCCAGATTTGTGACTGGGGTGAATGTTTGATTTGTGCTGCATTATGCCCATCATTTGTGTGTTTGTTTGCTTCCTCCCACTGCTAGAGCAGCAGCTGCGTATTTTTCCTGACGTCTCCCCTGCCTGGCCATCGCACTGAGGCTGTGAAGGGCTGGGCAGTGGGTGAATAAGAAAAGAGGCCAAGCTAGGAGACGGGTGTCATCACGTCAGCCCCAGTGTCTTTCAGGACTTGGTGGACGGGAGTGTATGTTTCCATAGGCCTTGCTGTGAGGCCACCTTTTACAAACCAAAAAAATAGAGAGGATTTGGTGTTAGGGTAAGAGCTGCCGACTTTGAAACTGGGGCACTAGATTCAAGTCCCAGTGTCCTGTCAACATCCTGTGATTCCGGGCAATCAATCTCCCCATTCCTAAAATAAAAATGAATTTGATCTTGTGTAATGTAACTGGTGATCATATAAACTGCTCCAACGCCCTTGAGCTGTGTTCACACTATTTAAAGCTACAACAAAAAACATTACCATCTATTTGCTATTTTTTTCTGCAAAGGCCAGAGCATGATAATCAAAGAGGACTCTTTATACAAAAACACCTGTATTCCCTTTTACCATGGCTTTTCTGCCTTTGTTTAGTTTACCTATCAGTCATGGACAATTAGGACAGCTTTAGAACTTATTTTAACGTGATTTGACCGGGTATTATTTCAGGTACATACTGATCAAAGGAAAAATACCGGCTTTGGGTGCTTTTCTTCATTTTCGTACCGTCCAGGACATTAAAATACCCCTTATGCTTGTAAATAAACCAGACAGGTGGCAACGTTAGCCAGAACAGATGTTGTGGTCCTTGGGCCGTTTTATTTCACCTCCCCCGCCCGGACAAAATGCAGCGATTATTATACTTTTCACCCATGTTACTTGCTGTTAGCTTTAAAATGCTTAATTTACGAAACATTTCTCTAGAAATGAGACAAGTCAAATGGTGTTTCGTGAAAGGGCATGATCGGAGATGCCGGTCACTTTTTGGGGAATGCCCGGGCTGAATTGTGATCCAATCAGACCCTGGTAGAGAGAGGTAGAGGGAAGCATCAAGAGGAGGAAATAAAGAAACAGAGGAGAGTGAGAGAAAGAGAGAGAGAAGGAGACCCACGGAGTGCGAAACACAGAGGAAGAGAAAAGGGGAGAGTGAACCTTCTGACTGTTTTGACTTATTCTTTTTTTGCCTGTGTGTGTGTGTGGGGGGCAGAAGTTGGGCGACCTGGGCAATTGCTCACTTTGCCAATGCCTTAAAACGTCTTGAGCTGTCCAATACTGGGTGGCTGGTTCACCAACTCATCTGTCAGCCTAAACTCAATGAAAAACTCTTATATATATATGGCGGAAGACTTTACATAAAAAGGGAATTGATGTTCCTAATATGCTAAGAACGCCACCCGCTAGTAACAGATACGTTGGCACTGACAATGGATTCCCCGTTTGTATTGTTTTCCCATTTTACACAATTTGGTGATTGAAATTCCACCAGAAGTAGTAGGCATTTATATAATTTCTGAGTGTTTTCCCCAAAGATGTTCGACCAATGATAGATTCACCAGCTTTTTTTTTTTTTTTTATAGAAACCTCCTCTTCTTGTACTAGAACATTCGAAAGAAATACGTCGAAATGGCGGTGGAGTCGGAATTCCTCCACATTGGCGGACGGAAATTCTGCCCATTAAACACTAAACGAGGCCGTTCCTCAGACATTTTACATTCTTTATACAATATTAAGGGGCAGATTTACAAGCCCCTTGCGCCACTTTTGCGTCATTTTTAACATGGGAAAAGTGAAGCAAAAGTGGCGCAAGGGGCTTGTAAATCTGCCCCTAAGAGAGCAAAAATCACGCAAGCGCATATCGTATTTCCGCTCACCTGGGCAGAGGCAGATGAGGGCCAGGAGGAGGGTGAATGCTGCCAAGGAGAGCCCACGAGGGCACCACCACCTGGCGGTACTGGCCGAGCCCTGGTGGAGCGTGCTGCTGCGCGAGGCCATCTTCTCGTCTGGAGAAAGCTCTCGTCGATGCGCGCGAGCTGATACAAGCAATGGAATGCAACTTAGAAACCTGAAGCAAACCAGCTGGCGCTGAGCATCCTTCCACTGGAAACAAACTGGAAAGTGTGTCTGGCCCGTCAAAAACGCTTCTCATGTTTTATGAGACATTTAAAAGATCTCCTCGGTAGTTGCCTTCGGCTGTATTTTGTCAAAGAAGCACTGTATTTCTTTCCAGAATAACGTTTGCACGTATGAAACACGTCTCTATGTTTGCACGGAATTCCTCGGGTCCTGGAGCTATTGGCACCCGGGCTTGAATTTTCATGACAAGTACAGGTTCAGCTCTGTGTTTTGCTGCCGGTGGAGTGCTGTTTTTGCAAGTCGAATGCCAAAAATGTCTAATGCACTTTCTAAAATGCATTTCATTCACGTCTTGAAGAAATTGAAATGATACATGGTATGGTCGATGTGTCTTGGTAGGCCAGTATTAACCGTTCACTCTTGTTAAAGACATCTTATACTACACTGTGGAAAGTAGTTCCCTTATAGCTCCATATTATTATTTGCTGGTTATTCACGGTGTCCGACAAATTGTTACGCTTAAATGCACTAGTCACTATTTTCTGTTAATGCATATATGTCTTTACTTACGTGTGCTTCGTCTGAAACATAAGAGTTCCTTCCACACTCTGGCCTTCATACCAGGGCCAGACCAGGAACAAAATACAGCCCTCGTGAGTTTGGCCATACCAAACTTTGTGGGGCTGCTGCTTTAAGGGAACTTTGGAAGGCTTCTTCCTTCTAAAAAGAATTGAACATTGTGGAAAAATGGTGGATTTACGACTCATTTTTCATCATATACTAAATGTCCCTCTTGCTCCCTGAGGTTGGGGTGTATGCTTCTCATCCAGCGCGAACCCAAATAAATGATCAGGGATAATTTATTCAATAACATCATACATTGGCCCATACACATTCACCCAGTATCCCTGATGTGCTGGTGTCAAGTTTGTTAACCTTTCTTTGACTTATTCCTGTTATTTATACACAAAATTTAAACATCTTGTAATTTTATTCGACTTTTCATCTACTTGGTCAATGGACCAATTAGTTGAAGAGTTGATGGCAATGGTATTTTCTCCAAAATAAAGATTAACCTCTAGAAACCTGATTAAAATGACCACAAACTCTTGGTGTAATTTAATAAATTTATCTAGCAATAATAAAACTTATAACGATCATATCCATAAACTCATCACTGGAGACCTCATGGGAGAGAATAACAAACTAATCACAGTAACATCGGAAATATCATTTAAATATATACGTTGCACAGAGTGGATAGATGAAGAGACATTAGATACACAATAATTGATTTCTTAAAAACAGCCAAAACGATTGCGGAGGGGATAGATGAAGAGACATAAGGCACACATGTTAAAGAAACAGTCGGAAAAAAATATAATTTCTACAATGCTAAGTAGATTAAATACAAACCCGGAGGATCTGTAAGGGAAAACCACCACCCAGGCCTAGGCGGCAGTGAGGGACCCCTGAACCAAGAGTCAGGGATCAAAGACTTAAGAACCAGGACAGAGACAGGACAGCAACATCTAGGCCTCTCAGCTCACCTACAAAGACAGCAACGCTTCCTCTCTTAGCCTACGTAACCCTTGAAGCCCGCACACCACACCAACGGCTGCCAAAACCACACCCCTAAAGTACCTATTCTTATACCCTAAAAGAACATGTCCAGTACCATAATAATTGCTAATTTCACATTTTCTAGCTAAGGGATTGGTGGGATTCTAGGGGTGGAGTGTCACCCCACTATGAAATCATCTACTTTTGACTACACCATTGTGCTAAACAATTTTTTTATACAGTCATCAATACCTCTTCTCTCCCATGAGAACATGTATCAACATTCTTTAACAATTTATTTAATTCAACAACTTCGGGTTCCATTCTCACGATGACACTGGCGTTGGCCGCTTGTCAATGTCCATGTTCTTCACCAGGTCACGGTTTTTTCAGCTTTGCTCAGCAGTTCAGTCATGTAGTCACATGGTTCCCACTCGCTCTCTTGCTCTCCCGCCCTTACTGTAGCTAACTTAATTATTATGGAGAACTCGTCCATTACTAAAAGAACAGAAAAACGAACATTATTAATTATGTGATAATGCAATTTTCACGGTTTACCCCCATCTTAACTCTTCTATATGTTAACGTTTAGTCTAGCATAGCTTAAGCAGAAAAGCAGCATTATTCATTAGTATAAAGCAACACACGCCATGCTTTTTACGAAAAACACCTGTAATTTGGAAAGTATGCTCACATTCACTAGTGCCAATAAAGTAATTATTATAGTTAGTCCTTGATCTATATAAACAAAGTTTCCCCTTTCGTAACCAGTCCAGGGACATCGCAGCGTATGTCTCACCCTTCTCATAATTTCCTTCTCTAAAAGCCCAAGGTGGTGCCTGTGATTTCTGTTCATTAGCTTCCTTCTGGAAACGTGCTCTTCTATTCTCTACCATATCTAAAAATAATTTTTCTTCAACATGTAAACTACAGGTTAAATTGTTTTTGTAGGCATTTCTATATCTAAGGTTTTACTGGCACATGCATCAAGGAAGGCTTTTGCGATTCCTTAATTGCGATTAATAAGGAATCGCAATTAAGGAATCGCAAAAGCATATGCATGTAGGAATCGCTATAAAAATAGCGATTCCTAAAGATTCCTTAATTGCGACTCGCAAATTGCGAGTCGCAATTAAGGAATGGCTTCCCATTCATTCCTATGGGCCCACAGGCCCGTAGGAATGAATGGGAATTGCATGCGCAATTTGCGAGTACCCATTAGGTGCTCGCAAATAGCGCATGCAATTTCAAGGGTGTCAAAGGACACCCTGTTGCACCCCTGAAATTGAAATGTGCACCCATGTTGCGCACACTTATGCCCCAAGGACATGTGTGTGTGTGACATGTAACTTTGAAAAATGCACTTTAGTGCATTTTTCAAAGTTTTTACAAATTACCGACCTGTTTTATTTTTTCGGTAAATTGCAACCCCTAATAGCGAATTCGCTATTTTAAATTGCTTCTAGCATTGCATTTAAGGAATCGCAATTTGCTATTCCTTAAATGCAATCGCAATTTCCGATTTTTGTATTTGGGATGATGCATCCCAAATGCAAAAATACCGGTCGCAAAGGGGCAGATTCTGAGAATCTGCCCGTTTGCGACCGGTTTTCAGTTTGATGCATGGGGCCCCAAGTGATATGGAAGAATTCTCCCATATAACGAGCATTTTTAGCACTTACTACTTTATTTCATTCCTTTATGATTGGCATTTCTGAAAATACTAAATCTATATTAGTATAGTGATAATCCAGCTTACCAGTCATATAAAATAGACTGCTGAGTACACTATATGACACACCATAGGTTAGAGAAAGATGATGATAGGTTAGTCCTTCAGAGACAGACGTAGAGTATTTCATACAGCATAACAATCACTCACGATCATAGTGTTAGTATACTCATATAACAACTTGGTAAAGACATTTAACGAAAAATCAATAATTGATTTATCATGATGGTAAGTACTTCCATCCATTTGTTCTATATTAGTATTTATAATTGTTTTACACACATCTTCCATTCCTTCAATTGTCATATCTTTAGTATTATTTCCAATATTATTTACATTAAAGATAGGTAAGATAACAATCAACAGGATCCACATAAGCGTTAATAGGAAAACACTACATAAACAGATTTTAATACATCTACGTTTTAGTCTAGAATTTGGTTGTTCAGTCACTTCTACTTCTGCCATTTTTATGTACTACAAAAATGAAAAATATATAAAAAAAATCGAACAATTTTCTAGTCTAAAATCCTAACTTTTCTCAAAAATATGGTTCTGTGTAATCCTACACTTAATGACTTTCTTCTTTACCCCTTTCTTTTTATTTAGTCTTTTGGGTTTTCTCATATGTTCTCAATTCAGTTCATCTGACAAATGTTTCTCCTTGGTCTCTTTATAGTTCTTTTAAGGTGGTCTTAGTTTGTTCTCATCTTCCTTTTCAGTATGACTACTGTCATGTTCTTCACTTAGACCTAAATTTTCAAATTCTTCTAGTATAACGTAGGTCCATTAAGGAGCTTTGTACTTTCTGCATGGAATTCTTGTTCTCTTTGATTTTCGGGTTGTTTCTCTTTTTGTGTTCTCTAATTCTGTTTGGCTTGAAACTTCATTACTTTGCTCTGGTCTTTTTCCCAACCTTCTCTTGACTATTCTGTATTTTAGTCTTCTTGCTCCACTTGACCAATTGTCTCCCTTTCTAGGTCTTTTCGTCTGAATTATCTTTTCACCTTCTGTGTTTGTTTCACTATTTCTTTTGTTTGATCTTCTTTCTGTCTGTCCCTCTCTGATCCTTTGTATTTCTGTTTCTGTAGGTTCAGCACTTGCTTCTGATTCTTCAATGAGTTCACCTTCTTCTAGCTCATTGGTGTTTTCACTCTCCTTTGGTCCAATTTCTAGCTCAACAGCCGTTTCTCTTTCTCCTGGCTCACCGGCAGCCTCACCTTTTTCTGACTCAACAACAGTCTCTTTAATCCCAGTATCTGGTGCCCAATTTACTTGACTTGTGCTTGGCTGTTCATCGTCAAAATGTTCATTAGAATCTGTCACTCCAGACTCTTCAGCTTCACACACTTCAGCTGCTGGTACTTGGTTTTGAATTTCCAGTTGCTGTACTTCAGGTCTTTCAATTGGACTTGGGACTAAGCGGGTATGGCTTGCATGTATCCAGTTTGGCAAGCCAAAACACTTTACTGCTGTGGTCGTTACCAATGTGATCTGGTAAGGGCCGCTCCAACGGGGTTCTAGACACGTCTTCCTTACGTGCTTCTTGACTAGTACCCACTCAACAGGATTCAAATCATGTGCTTGGTTGCGCTGTGACGTTGTGGCATCTGCTCCAACCTGGCGGGACACAGAACGCACCAGGTCAGCCAGTCCTTTGCAATAATCTAGCACACGATCATCAGACATAGTCATCAGTTTGTTCGTAGGTATGTATGCTTGTCTCATGGCTCTTCCCATCAACACTTCATGGGGACTCAATCCAGTCTTTTTATCAGGAATACTTCTAAGACTCATCAATACCAGGTGCTACCATTAAAACCACCACTACCGTTTGTTGATTATTGTAAAGTTTATGTGGTTTGGATGCACTCAGCTCTCTACAACACATCAATACAATATTTCTTTTTTCTGTAAACTTTTGAAATGACATCTTTTGATGATGAAAGAGACAAACTCCTACAGGAGCTTATCTCGGGTACAACTGACAATGCGGTACGTCCTCAACCTAACAACATTCCATCCACGGAGTCACTTAATAGGCATCGGTCATCTTAACAAGAAGACCCTGGGCGTTTATGAAATTTGAGCAAACTCTATGAATTGTTTTAAAGCCTTGAAAAAGTTACTTTGTAACGAAACACGTGTTGGCTGCCGAACCACGCTCTACAGGAGTTTTATTGTATTACGCTCTCCATCTTTGTAATACCATGTCTTTGCAAGATTTACTTTTGAACATAATGCATTGAAAATATTGCCAAATTTGTGTATTCTATTAAATTGAACAGCAAACTATTCATTGTTCCTTGTTTAAATTGAGTATCGTGTAACTGGACAACCTTCAACTAATGAATTATTGAATAGATCGGAGTGCCGAGGTTTATTTCTATATACTACATGTACACTGGGTTCAGTTGAGCCACAGTGCGTTGACACCTGAGGTAGTGGGGTGTATGTTCTTAACCTTGAGGGGCACCATTACTGTATACCAATCTCTACTATACACTAAGAGTGATGTGCTACCATTAAAACCACCACTACCGTTTGTTGATTATTGTAAAGTTTATGTGGTTTGGATGCACTCAGCTCTCTACAACACATCAATACAATATTTCTTTTTTCTGTAAACTTTTGAAATGACATCTTTTGATGATGAAAGAGACAAACTCCTACAGGAGCTTATCTCGGGTACAACTGACAATGCGGTACGTCCTCAACCTAACAACATTCCATCCATGGAGTCACTTAAAAGGCATCGGTCATCTTAACAAGAAGACCCTGGGCGTTTATGAAATTTGAGCAAACTCTATGAATTGTTTTAAAGCCTTGAAAAAGTTACTTTGTAACGAAACACGTGTTGGCTGCCGATCCATCGCTCTACAGGAGTTTTTATTGTATTACGCTCTCATCTTTGTAATACCATGTCTTTGCAAGATTTACTTTTGAACATAATGCATTGAAAATATTGCCAAATTTGTGTATTCTATTAAATTGAACAGCAAACTATTCATTGTTCCTTGTTTAAATTGAGTATCGTGTAACTGGACAACCTTCAACGAATGAATTATTGAATAGATCGGAGTGCCGAGGTTTATTTCTATATACTACATGTACACTGGGTTCAGTTGAGCCACAGTGGGTTGACACCTGAGGTAGTGGGGTGTATGTTCTTAACCTTGAGGGGCACCATTACTGTATACCAATCTCTACTATACACTAAGAGTGATGTGCTACCATTAAAACCACCACTACCATTTGTTGATTATTGTAAAGTTTATGTGGTTTGGATGCACTCAGCTCTCTACAACACATCAATACAATATTTCTTTTTCTGTAAACTTTTGAAATGACATCTTTTGATGATGAAAGAGACAAACTCCTACAGGAGCTTATCTCGGGTACAACTGACAATGCGGTACGTCCTCAACCTAACAACATTCCATCCACGGAGTCACTTAATAGGCATCGGTCATCTTAACAAGAAGACCCTGGGCGTTTATGAAATTTGAGCAAACTTTATGAATTGTTTTAAAGCATTGAAAAAGTTACTTTGTAACGAAACACGTGTTGGCTGCCAATCCATCGCTCTACAGGAGTTTTATTGTATTACGCTCTCCATCTTTGTAATACCATGTCTTTGCAAGATTTACTTTTGAACATAATGCATTGAAAATATTGCCAAATTTGTGTATTCTATTAAATTGAACAGCAAACTATTCATTGTTCCTTGTTTAAATTGAGTATCGTGTAACTGGACAACCTTCAACGAATGAATTATTGAATAGATTGGAGTGCCGAGGTTTATTTCTATATACTACATGTACACTGGGTTCAGTTGAGCCACAGTGGGTTGACACCTGAGGTAGTGGGGTGTATGTTCTTAACCTTGAGGGGCACCATTACTGTATACCAATCTCTACTATACACTAAGAGTGATGTGCTACCATTAAAACCACCACTACCGTTTGTTGATTATTGTAAAGTTTATGTGGTTTGGATGCACTCAGCTCTCTACAACACATCAATACAATATTTCTTTTTCTGTAAACTTTTGAAATGACATCTTTTGATGATGAAAGAGACAAACTCCTACAGGAGCTTATCTCGGGTACAACTGACAATGCGGTACGTCCTCAACCTAACAACATACCATCCACGGAGTCACTTAATAGGCATCGGTCATCTTAACAAGAAGACCCTGGGCGTTTATGAAATTTGAGCAAACTCTATGAATTGTTTTAAAGTCTTGAAAAAGTTACTTTGTAACGAAACACGTGTTGGCTGCCGATCCATCGCTCTACAGGAGTTTTATTTTATTACGCTCTCCATCTTTGTAATACCATGTCTTTGCAAGATTTACTTTTGAACATAATGCATTGAAAATATTGCCAAATTTGTGTATTCTATTAAATTGAACAGCAAACTATTCATTGTTCCTTGTTTAAATTGAGTATTGTGGAACTGGACAACCTTCAACGAATGAATTATTGAATAGATCGGAGTGCCGAGGTTTCTTTCTACATACTACATGTACACTGGGTTCAGTTTAGCCACAGTGGGTTGACACCTGAGGTAGTGGGGTGTATGTTCTTAACCTTGAGGGGCACCATTACTGTATATCAATCTCTACTATACACTAAGAGTGATGTGCTACCATTAAAACCACCACTACCGTTTGTTGATTATTGTAAAGTTTATGTGGTTTGGATGCACTCAGCTCTCTACAACACATCAATACAATATTTCTTTTTTCTGTAAACTTTTGAAATGACATCTTTTGATGATGAAAGAGACAAACTCCTACAGGAGCTTATCTCGGGTACAACTGACAATGCGGTACGTCCTCAACCTAACAACATTCCATCCACGGAGTCACTTAATAGGCATCGGTCATCTTAACAAGAAGACCCTGGGCGTTTATGAAATTTGAGCAAACTCTATGAATTGTTTTAAAGCCTTGAAAAAGTTACTTTGTAACGAAACACGTGTTGGCTGCCGATCCATCGCTCTACAGGAGTTTTATTGTATTACGCTCTCCATCTTTGTAATACCATGTCTTTGCAAGATTTACTTTTGAACATAATGCATTGAAAATATTGCCAAATTTGTGTATTCTATTAAATTGAACAGCAAACTATTCATTGTTCCTTGTTTAAATTGAGTATCGTGTAACTGGACAACCTTCAACGAATGAATTATTGAATAGATCGGAGTGCCGAGGTTTATTTCTATATACTACATGTACACTGGGTTCAGTTGAGCCACAGTGGGTTGACACCTGAGGTAGTGGGGTGTATGTTCTTAACCTTGAGGGGCACCATTACTGTATACCAATCTCTACTATACACTAAGAGTGATGTGCTACCATTAAAACCACCAATACCGTTTGTTGATTATTGTAAAGTTTATGTGGTTTGGATGCACTCAGCTCTCTACAACACATCAATACAATATTTCTTTTTTCTGTAAACTTTTGAAATGACATCTTTTGATGATGAAAGAGACAAACTCCTACAGGAGCTTATCTCAGGTACAACTGACAATGCGGTACGTCCTCAACCTAACAACATTCCATCCACGGAGTCACTTAATAGGCATCGGTCATCTTAACAAGAAGACCCTGGGCGTTTATGAAATTTGAGCAAACTCTATGAATTGTTTTAAAGCCTTGAAAAAGTTACTTTGTAACGAAACACGTGTTGGCTGCCGATCCATCGCTCTACAGGAGTTTTATTGTATTACGCTCTCCATCTTTGTAATACCATGTCTTTACAAGATTTACTTTTGAACATAATGCATTGAAAATATTGCCAAATTTGTGTATTCTATTAAATTGAACAGCAAACTATTCATTGTTCCTTGTTTAAATTGAGTATCGTGTAACTGGACAACCTTCAACGAATGAATTATTGAATAGATCGGAGTGCCGAGGTTTATTTCTATATACCAGGGGTAAAGCGTCAGGCCACTTCAGTGTTGTGGATGCACATACCTTCCCTAATCTAGATTTTATTATACCATTTATCTGTTCAACAATTCCAGAAGCCTCTGGTCGATAGGCACAATGCAGTTTTTGCTCAATTTGTAATGCTGCACATATCATCCGAATTATCTCATTATTGAAGTGCAATCCCTATCTGATTCCAAAGTGACTGGAAAACCAAACCTAGGATTAGTTCTTTTAACAACAACTTAGCCACTGTAAGGCTGTCATTCCTTCTCGTTGGATAGGCTTCCACCCAGTGAGAAAACAAACAGACAATGACAAGGACGTACTTTAGCCCATTACATGCAGCTCAATAAAATCAATTTGAAGTCTTGTAAAGGGACCTCCTGCTTTCCCAATTACACCCCAATTTACAACTGTTTTTCTTCCAGGATTTTGTTTTTGACATATGGCACACCTTTGACATAAACTTTCTGCGATGGCCCTGAACTTTGGATTATACCATGTCTGCTTGAACAGTCTAACCATTGCATCCCTTCCGATGTGTGTTAGTCCATGATACATCCTGGCCATATGAGAAAGTAAAGAATCTGGTAATACTGGTCTTCCTGCATTTGCTTTATTTCATCTCAAGTCTCAAATGTTCTTGTGTACATAAGATGGCATTCAGTATTTCCCTTTTCAATTGACCTGTTTATGGCCACTGTATTTTGTGCACAGTAACGCGCTAATTGGTCCGCGTATCTATTGCCCTTTGTTACATCATCATCTCCTGACCGATGTGCTGCACACTTTACAACAGCAATTCTTTTTGGTAAATGTAAGCATCCAATAATTCCTTTACAGTTTTTCCATTCCGAATTGGGGAACCTGAGGAAGTCAAAATCCTCTTTGCATCCATATTTGACCAAAGTCATGTACGATACCAAATCCGTACTGACTGTCGGTGTAGATGGTTACTTTTAGACCTTTTGCCAATTTACATGCTTTAAACAGAGCAATCAACTCTGCAACTTGGGCGGATTTTACCCCATTCAGGCAAGATGCTTCCAATGCTCCTGATAATGTGCAGACAGCATAACCAGGACACAATTCACCCCTCTGATTTCTCAAACATGATCCATCCACGAACAATTCACAATCTGGCCTTTCTAACGGTTTATCCTCTATATCCGGACGGGGCTTAGTACAAAGTTCTGTCACTTCCAGACAATCATGTTCTGCTTCTTCTTTCACTTCCTCACATCTTGAATTTGGCAACAATGTGGCTGGGTTCACAGTAGTGCACCTCACCACTGTCACATTTTCAGCACCTAGAATCACTCTCTCATATTTAGTCAACCGACTAGATGTCATATGTTGAGTCCGAGTGCGAGTTAAAAGGCTCTCAACAGAGTGTGGTACAAATACTTTTACAGGGTAACCCATCACAATTGCTTCACTTTGTTCCAAACTTACACAAGTGGCAGCTACTGCTTTCAAGCAGCCTGGCAATTCTGCAGCCACTGAATCTAGGGTGGCAGAAAAAATATGCCACTGGACGTCGAGCCATTCCGTGTTTCTGAGTTAAAACTGCAAGTGCACACCCTGCCCCTTTTAAAAAAAAATTTCACCCTAGACCGGTCAGGACCAGAAACTAGTGTAGATCAAGCGGCACACGATCTGGATAATGATATCTTGACGACGCTAGATAAGATTGCCCCTTTCACCCAGGTTAAAATCAAGTCTAGGACTGCTCCCTGGTTCACAGACCAACTAAAGCCACTAAGCTCCGGAGTAGAACTCACGGAGCGAAAATGGCGTAAAAGTAAAAAACCGGCGGATCGTGAGGCATATAAAAATATCCACTGTAGCTATATGACTGATATTAAATCAGCAAAAAACTATTTCTCCTAAATAGGATAAATCAGGCAGAAAATTCCGGCAGAGAACTCTATCAAATTTTAAAAGAATTTACAATTCCTGCCAACAAGTCATCGAGTCCTAATTTCCAAACCTGGATAGATTCCCTTTCCGAATTCTTTGATGAGAAAATCATGGCCATCTACCGCTCTTTTCCACCACTAGGTAAAAATACCAACCCTGAAGATGTGTTCGGCCTGTCCCCTGATCCTCCTCATATCCTGGACAAATTTGTCAAGCTCGACATTAAGACAGTCTCCACTATTATGCTGAAGATAAAATCTGGCTCGCCCACCGACGCTATTCCCCCAAAAATATTGCCCTTAATTGCCCCAGCAATACTGGAAAGACTCACAGGCCTATTTAATAAGTCACTCTCGGAAGCGGTATTTCCGAAAAGGTGGAAGGCAGCCAGGGTAAGACCTATTTTGAAAAAACCCACTGCCAACCCAAAATTACTCCTAAATTACCGTCCTATCTCCCTGCTCCCATACTTTGGGAAAATTTTAGAAACTCTGATCAATCAACAACTTGTTAACCACCTTGAGAGCCAGGGACTGTTGGATCCTTCCCAGTCTGGTTTCAGGGCAGCACATAGCACCGAGACGGCTCTAGTCGAGGTAGCAGACAACATCAGGCTAATCCTGGACAAACATCAGTCAGCCATTCTCGTGCTACTTGATCTATCCGCTGCCTTTGACACCATCTCCCATAGCATTTTAGAACATCGCCTTAAGGAGATAGGTGTCAGAGGCAATGCCCTCAAGTGGTTTAAGAGCTACCTTACCGACCGAACTACAACAGTCCAGATGGGAAACAACATTTCATGTGAGAGACCAGTTAGGATGGGAGTGCCACAGGGCTCTATTTTGAGCCCAACACTCTTTAACCTGTACATAACTCCTCTGGCCAAAGTGATCAGATCCTACGGTTTTGATGTCATATCCTACGCAGATGACACTCAGATCTTGATCACTATTGGCCCAGACCCCGCTGAAACTAAGCAGCGTTTCAACAAATGTCTGTCCCACATCGACAGGTGGATGAGCTCCAACCATCTACAATTGAATGGGGGCAAGTCGCAGATCATGCTTTTTGGCAATGCCTCTGAGCACTGGTCTAATGACTGGTGGCCATCCCAGCTTGGACCTTGTCCAACACCCAAACAGACAGTACGAAACCTAGGTTTCCACATGGACAATCAACTGTCCATGAAAAACCAGATCAACCACATTATTGGTTCCTGTTTTGGAGTAATTCGTAGCCTACGGAAGGTTTTTAAATGGATTCCAACTGAGGCTAGAAAACCATTGGTCCAAGGATTAGTAATAAATCGAATGGACTATGGAAACGCTCTATTGCTCTCAATTAATGAAGGCCTCTTAGACAGACTGCAAATTTTGCAAAATACCGCGGCAAGGCTGGTCCTGGATCTTGCATCCAGATCCCCTCCGCACCCTGTTTGAGATCTCTACACTGGCTCCCTGTGAGAAAGCGAATCCTTTTCAAGGTTCTCTGCCTGACCCACAAACAGATGCACGGTAAAGGCCCGAGATACTGGTCTCAGAAACTATGTTGGTACCAACCACACAGGATGCTTAGATCCAGTAATACATTTTTGCTTACCCCTCTTAAAGTTCATATGGCCAGAAAAGGAGGCAGGTCTTTCTCCTTCCTCGCCCCATCATCTTGGAATAAAATCCCTTTCCACTTGCGCACCTTGCCGGACCACAACGCCTTTCGTAAGGGATTAAAAACATGGCTATTTGACATCTGAGCTATCTCTTCTATCAGAGCCGTCTGCGAGCGCCATGAGACTTTCTAGTGATGTGAGCGCGATACAAATGTCCTTTGATTTGATTTGATTTGATCTCTTTCACAACAATACAATGCAAATTCTTTAGAATAATCCGGCATTCCCAATGCAGGTGCTTGACAAAGACTGTTTCGCAATCTTGAGAAATATTCCATACTCTCTTCATCCAGCACGATTGGATCTTTCACATCCTTTCGTGTCAACCTCTGTAGAGGTTTTGCAATCAATAAGAAACCACAAATCCATTGTCTGCAATATCCAACCATTCCCATAAACATTTGCACTTCTTTTTGATTTCTGGGTGGATTCATTTTCATAATCACACTGATTCTTTCTGGCATCACCTTTCTGACCCCTTTTCCAATTTTGTGACCTAGATATTGGACTTCCTGTTTACAGTATTGCAATTTTGATGGTGATACTTTATGTCCTCCTTCTGCTAAAAGGTTCAATAAAGCAATTGTGTCTGTCACACATGCTTCTCGTGTTTTTGATGCCAACAGTAGGTCATCAATATATTGAACCAAAACAGAATTTCCAGGCATGACCAGGGTCTCCAAACATTTTTTCAAAATTTGATTAAAGATCGAGGGACTTTCAGTATACGCTTGAGGAACTCGGCACCAGGCCAAAATACGGTTTTCAAACCGGAATGCAAATAAATATTGACTTTCCGGGTGTAAAGGAATGGGGAAAAATGCCTGACACAGATCAATAACAGTGAACCATTCCGCATCACAGGGAATTTGATAAAGAATTACTGCTGGATTTGGCACTATTGGACAACATGGCACTACAATTTTATTCACCTTTCTCAAATCTTCTACTATTCTATATTTCCCATTAGGTTTTTTGATTCCAATAATGGGCGAATTACAGGGACTGCTCATTATTTCCTTTAAAATTCCCTGTTCAATCATTTAGTCAATTGCAGGTGTGACTCCTGCTATTACTTCTGGACTCATTTTGTACTGTGGGGTATTTGGATATATAGCACCATTTGTACTGTAATCTGGATTGGATCCACATTTGTCATTAATGCAATCTCTTTTCCTGTAAAATCCCACACTTCTGATCTCACTGTATCTTTTAACTCTTCAGGCAAATCTTCATTAGTGAGGAGTGAATATAATTCACTCACTTCTGATTCTCTCTGGGCCATCAATACTTTGTACTCAACATCCTCATCAGGTATCATAAAAGCAACACCATCTGGTGTACAATAAATGGTGCAATTCATTTTGCACAGTAAATCTCTGCCCAAGAGATTTACGGGACTGGAATCACATACCACAAACCGATGCATGTCTTTGAAGTTTCCAATATGAACTTCTAACGGGGCAGTGTCAGGAGTTCTAATCTGTTTATTTGCAACGCCTACAACTTGGATAGTTTCTCCCGAGAGGGGTAGGTTTGGAATTTCTGTTGCTCTCACAGTAGAACGGGTAGCACCAGTGTCCAGCAAGAAGGTGATATCTTTACCTTCTACCTTTCCATCAACAAATGGACCTGACTGATCTACCTCTAAAGATGCGCCAAGTACGCACTCTTCCTCCCCCCTCAGGCACCGTCATTGAGATGAATCTGAATCACTCTCACTACACCGTACCAAATATTGTGAAATCAGTGGATTCTTACCAAACTGCTCTCCTCCGTGGAATCCAGTACTTGCACTGTACATCTGCATATGAGCATTCACATTATGGGACATAGGAGGTTGTGGCACCTGTAACTGTGGAGTAACTACCTGCTGCTGCTGCTGTTGATTCCCAGTCACCTCATTCTGCATCTGTGGATTTAAATTTTGATTTACTTCATTGCCCTTTTGTCCATTTCTACACTCAATCTTCCAGTGTCCAATTTTTCCGCACGCATGACAAGGAAATTTCTTTTTAGCTTCTTCTTTACTCATTTTAAATTTTCCTTTACCTTTACCTGACCAGTCTGATTTTGACTTTGTTGTCCATTACCATTTTTCCTGTTGCTGTTCTGCCATCTTCACTTGAGCCCACATCATTTTCTCTTTCAATTTTTTAAGTCTTGAATCAATGTCATCACTACAATACTTTGCATACCTCAAAATTTCGTCTATTGACTTACTTTGCCAGCAGAGCATATGCTGCTGTATCATTGCACTAATCTCTGGTTTCAATCCATATACAAATCGATACACAAAATGCCCCATATCTTTGTCACCAATATTCTCAAACCCACTGTACTGCTTAAACACCTGTAACAATCTCTCATAATATGCATGCACCGACTCTTTGGGTTCTTGGGTTGTCCTGTCAATCTTAACCCAATCTGTTTCTTTAGGAGAAATCTTCCCTTCAAGAAGGTAATGACATGATGGTACTTTTTCATCACCTCTTCAGATGGTGCACCTGTTCTTGCATCTCTGGGATATTCATCCTTAGGCCAATCAACAGTAATCTTACATTCTGTCCACAAGTCAGCTGGAACCACTATTTCAAAAAGACCATCTAAGTCTTTCAACAACACCTTTGAGACTTTTACAAATCTGTCCACTTGTTTGTACCATTCAACTGGCTTCTCTCACAATCTGGGAAAATCAAAGGTGAATGATAATATGTCTTGTCTAGTCCAAGGTACATGAACATATCCACCACCTGGAACTTCTCTCATCAGACATACCCTTTCAAGTTGCTCGTTTTCTTTCAATGGAAACATGGAAGTTCCCCTACCCGCAGTTTCTTCCTTCTTTTTCATCCACTTACTCCTCCATTGTTCTAAAGTTCCCCATTTCCTCAGTAAATTAATTAACTCTTTTATCTGCAATCTTTTTCCTGATATATTCAAACTCTCTAAGGGGCATATTAGCAAGAGCTGGCGATATAATTATCGCCGCGTTAGCGTCCGTTTTCGGGCGATAAGCGGCGATAATTATATTGCAATATCATCAAGGACACGCTAGCGCGTGTTTCTTTGATGTAGAGCCCGTTTTTTCACAGCCTCGCATCGCTAATGAGATGCAAAGAAGGCGTGGCTGTGAAAACAACACATGAAAATATCGCGAAGGCAGCTTCGCGATATTAACAAGTAGGTGCAGCGATAAAAAAATCGCGCTTACCTCGGCCTTAACGCTGGAATTTAACGTCTGTTAAATTCCAGACTAAGACATACTAATAATGGTAGGTGGATTATGCTGATACGACCACAGGGTCGTATCAGCAATGTTATCGCTGTTTTCCATGGAACATCGCTGGAAAACCAGCGATGTTCCATGAGCAAACACCGCTATCGCTGAAATATTTTCGCCATAGCGCTATGCATTGTAAATATAGCGTTATCATGGCGATAATTTTCAGCGATAGCCGGCGATAATATTTCTATCGCTATGTGGGGCCAGCGATAATTATCGCTGGCCCTTGTTAATATGCCCCTAAATCCTTGTCAGTAAAAGCCATTCTGTATGTCCTTTGTAACATCTTCGATTTTTCTATATCTACACCAAACTCATTAGCAACCTCTGATAATTTCTCATGGAAATTCTTCGCTCTCCAAGTAATACTTTTACACAAAAACAACAACTCTTCTTCACTATAAGTCCCTAATCTATCTGGATTTACTGTTCCAATAATCATTTCTTCTAAATCTACTTTCAATTGATTTACATTTATACTCTGTGGTTGGGCTTTTGTTGTAGTCATTTCATTTATCCAATGAGTTAATTCTTCTGGAGAGGGACTTGCTGAACTCCCTTTTACTGGAGTAATGTTTGGCCCTAATTTCCTTGGGTCTAGTTGAATACTTCTCCTCGGGGTTTCTGTTAATAATTCTTCAATCGGTAAGTCTAACAGTGTAGTATTTTGGTCATTTTGTCTACTTTCATTTGTTGCTGACACTATTTCACGCCTTACACTACTTCTTGGAACTGACAACGTGTGTACGTTAGGCAAAGTCGATTTTTCTCCAAACAATGGAACCACGGGACCAATTGTCACTAGTACTGCCAAAACTTCTGCATTCAAATTTAACTGATTTAATTTCTGTACTTTTTCCATTCTAGCCTTGTTTAACAAACTCACTTCATTTTCTCGCATCCTTCTAGCCATTTCGGTAACTTGGGGTGTCAAGGGGGTTACCATTTGTGGGGCGCTTGGAGTCATTTCTCCTGAATTTTCCTCATATGGCGGAGGCCTTTTAGTCATAATGTCTTCTAATAATTCATCATCAGACTCATCTAAGCCCTCTCCGAATGTTTCCATATTTTTCTTTTTCTCTTTACACTTGGTACCTGTCTGACTCTCTATTGTCAAAACTGGATATAGACCCTTGGTCACTACCACTCTTCTCCATCTTTTCATCTGATCTTCTCGCCTCTCGAATGGATATCTAGGCATGAAACCTCTGATTCTCCTACCACTTCGATCTTTTCTTGCTCTTAGCTTCTACTTCCCATTCCTCCAACGCTTCATACGGAGTAAGTCTTGGATTTGGCTCTAGCATGTTCATCCTAGCTCTCAAATTCTGTAAAATTCTCACATTAAATGTTCCAAATTCAGGAAAAGCTAACATTCCATCATCCTTTGTATATTTCGTCCAATTTTCTAACCAAACACACGTATGATATGATAACCTCGCTCCATCATCATATAAGAGGCAGGCGTTTTTGGGGGTGGAATAAGGATTCCTTCTCTCGTCACAATTTGTTTGTCTTTTTAAAGAAATTCTTTATAGTTTTTAACAAACCCATTCTCAAAATTCTTCTTTATTAAAGTCTGTTCTCAAATATAACTCAACAAAAATTTCTCCGTATTTCTCTCTTCCCTATTCGTTAGATTATGTCCTATACCAGCGCGACTCACACCAACCAACCAATAACAGCTCCCTACGTAACTTCAATCTCAACCAATGTCTATGCGACTCACTTTGATTTACCAATCAGAGCTCTGTTCTCTCCCACTGTTTGTCCAATGCTAGCGCTGTCTTTTGTGACGTCAGTTTTTGCTCCTTCGACTGACCCTCCCTTTACAATCTACATTCGATACACGCCCGCTGCTCTGACCAATACCAGCGCGGCACTCTGTGACGTCAGTATCACTCCTTCTACTGACCCCTCCTTTACAAAATTTTACGGCAATATTTTCTGAAATTTTCTTAATCAAATTCTGTTAGTAACAACATAAAAAGACAATGCTACCTTGTCTGCTCCACTAAATAAAGAGATAGTCTTCACTTTTCCAAGAGATCCTTACACTGGAAGTAACAATAACGACCAGCGTTATCTCACTTTTCTAACAAGCTCCGGGGAGACCTATTACTCCTCTAGAAATAAAACCGAGGTATCACAAGAGGACCTTTTGACATACAAAAAGGGTGTCCTGTTACTTTTCCCAGAGATACTGCCAGAGTTTCAAAAGGGACCCTTCGCTATTTCAGACACTCTCCTTACATATTAAATTTTCCCTAATTATAACACTGACAGCCCTACCTAGCTTTTCAGTATTATTTCCAACAGACAAAGTACTTCTGCAGTGTGATTTCTTTACCACACTCTTCTTTTGCCTACTTCAGGCAAATTCCTTCCCGGGATTCCTCAGGCAACTCCGTACCTGTACTTCTAGACAACATAAAACATGACGCTAACTCGTTTTGTTAAAACATATAATCAATATTCAATAACCATTTACCAAACTAATCAATAATCAAACTGTCACTCTGCTACCAAGAAACTGATCCAGCGCAAACCCAAATAAATGATCAGGGATAATTTATTCAATAACATCATACATTGGCCCATACACATTCACCCAGTATCCCTGATGCGCTGGTGTCAAGTTTGTTAACCTTTCTCTGACTTATTCCTGTTATTTATACACAAAATTTAAACATCTTGTAATTTTATTTGACTTTTCATCTACTTGGTCAATGGACCAATTAGTTGAAGAGTTGATGGCAATGGTATTTTCTCCGAAATAAAGATTAACCTCTAGAAACCTGATTAAAATGACCACAAACTCTCGGTGTGATTTAATAAATTTATCTAGCAATTATAAAACTTATAACGATCATATCCATAAACTCATCACTGGAGACCTCATGGGAGAGAATAACAAACTAATCACAGTAAAATCAGAAATATCATTCAAATATATACGTTGCACAGAGTGGATAGATGAAGAGACATTAGATACACAATAATCGATCTCTTAAAAACAACCAAAACGATTGCGGAGGGGATAGATGAAGAGACATAAGGCACACATGTTGAAGAAACAGTCGGGAAAAATATAATTTCTACAATGCTAAGTAGATTAAATACAAACCCGGAGGATCTGTAAGGGAAAACCACCACCCAGGCCTAGGCGGCAGTGAGGGACCCCTGAACCAAGAGTCGGGGATCAAAGACTTAAGAACCAGGACAGAGACAGGACAGGAACATCTAGGCATCTCAGCTCACCGACGAAGACAGCGACGCTTCCCTCTCTCCTACGTAACCCTTGAAGCCCGCACACCACACCAACCGCTGCCAAAACCACACCCCTAAAGTACCTATTCTTATACCCTAAAAGAACATGTCCGTACCATAATAATTGCTAATTTCACATTTTCTAGCTGAGGGATTGGTGGGATTCTAGGGGTGGAGTGTCACCCCACTATGAAATCATCTACTTTTGACTACACCATTGTTCTAAACAATTTTTTTATACAGTCATCAATACCTCTTCTCTCCCATGAGAACATGTATCAATATTCTTTAACAATTTATTTAATTCAACAACTTCGGGTTCCATTCCCACGATGACACTGGCCTTGGCAGCTTGTCAATGTCCATGTCCTTCACCAGGTCACAGATTTTTCAGCTTTGCTCAGCAGTTCAGTCATGTAGTCACATGGTTCCCACTCGCTCTCTTGCTCTCCCGCCCTTACTGTGGCTAACTTAATTATTATGGAGAACTCGTCCATTACTAAAAGAACAGAAAAACGAACATTATTAATTATGTGATAATGCAATTTTCATGGTTTACCCCCCATCTTAACTCTTTTTTATGTTAACGGTTAGTCTAGCATAGCTTAAGCAGAAAAGCAGCATTATTCATTAGTATAAAGCAACACACGCCATGCTTTTTACGAAAAACACCTGCGGCCTTGCCATGCAAACCTCTTGAATTCATTCAAAACACAAAATTATTACATTTCCGGTTATTTACGCATTAATTCTAGTTAGTTCATGCATTTTATAAAGGCCGTCTTCCCACGTGTAGTGTAAATGTGCACATTAGTCGTTTAACACTACTTACTGTTAGTCCATATTAATGGGTGGTTCGGTTGAGCAGGTTTCTTTTCGCGAAATCCTGCTCCATCACTTCCGTTGGCATTGCCTCTTATCCTAGACTCACTCTGACTCAAATACGCTGCAGCACTTTGCTGCACAGGTGTTCAAGGGGTGAGGTGTACGTGCTTGCTGCACTTGATGCCACCTGCCAAGGAAGGGTCACAGGGGGTCTACTCTTCAACAAATATGTCAAAGCAGCCCTCATCCTACTTGACCTCTCAGCTGCCTTCGACACTGTCTTCCACTGCACCCTAATCACAAGACTCCACAACGCTGCCATCCGCAACAAGACACTGGACTGGATCCACTCCTTCTTCACCGGCTGGACTCAGCGAGTCCGACAACCCCTGTTCCTCTCAGAACCTACAGAGATCAGCTGAGGGGTTCCTCCCTGAGCTCCACCCTTTTCAACGTCTACATGGCCCCCCTCGCAGCCATCGTCAGAAGCCACGGACTCAATATTGTCTCCTATGCCGATGACACCCAGCTGATCCTCTCCCTGACCAACGAACCCATAACCGCCATAACCAACTTCCACAGTGGAATGAAGGCCGTTGCCACCTGGAGGAAAGACAGCTGCCTCAAGCTTAACTCATTCAAGACCGAAGTACTCATCCTGGGACCCTCCCCTTTAGCCTGGGACGACTCTTGGTGGACAGCCACTCTAGGATCCCCCTCCACCCCAATGGACCACGCTCGCAACCTCGGCATCATACTGGACTCATTGCTCACAATGAACTGCCAAACCAACAGTTTTCTTAGCCTGCTTCCGTTTGCTTCGAAAGACATTCAGATGGATCCCCACAGAATCCAGAAAGACGGTTACCCACACACTCATTACCAGCAGACTCGACTATGGCAATGCACTCTTCGCCGGCCTCACCCAGAAACAGCTCAAGAAACTACAGAATGTCCAAAACACCACAGCCAGACTGGTCCTCAATATCCCTCGCCGCAGCCACATCACGCAACACCTCCGACAACTACCCAGGCTCCCAGTCAACAAGAGAATCACCTTCAAGCTCCTCACACATGCCTACAAAGCTCTCCATGATGAAGGACCAGCATACCTGAACCACCTCCTCACATTCCACGTACCTGCGAGACAACTCCGTTCCACCCAACTCGCCCTAGCCTCCGTCCCCAGGATCCCCAAGACCAGAACAGTGGAATTTCATTCTCCTACCTCACCCTCAAGACCTGAAACACCCTGCCCCTCCACCTCAGGCAATTTGCATTGCTGACCCAATTCAAGAGGGACCTCAAGACCTGGCTCTTCGAATGATCCTACACCCAGAGGGACCAGCAGCCCCTCCCTCTCAGTGCCTTGAGCCCCCCACTGGTGAGTAGCCGCGCTTTACAAGCCCCTGATTGATTGAAAGCTGTGTCCGTTGGTGCAGTCACAGCTGCCCACTACCAGTACCCAACGTGTCTTACTTCTGACCAACAATGCAATATTGCAGCAGGCCTAAGGGCCTTAGGACAGTATCAGCACAAGTGCATGACAATATCATGGTGTGTCTCCTAGTCAGTCCTCCTCTTCAACAGTTTTACTTTGAAAATATGATAAGGGCTACATTTCCCAGGTGCCAACCTGCTGCTTCTCTGGCACAGAGCAAAATGACAGTGTAAAGCAGATTTCACAGGTGCCACTCAAATAGGTGACAAACTTCTAGCACCTTTTGTGTGTTTCATGTAGCACCCTATGTGGCCAAGGATATGCCTAAATGTGGGACCCATGCTCACTGTGCCACTGGACCAAAGCTGAACCCGACTGATGACCCCCAAT
The DNA here is from genome assembly GCA_963921515.1 of Calotriton arnoldi. Classification (NCBI taxonomy): domain Eukaryota; kingdom Metazoa; phylum Chordata; class Amphibia; order Caudata; family Salamandridae; genus Calotriton; species Calotriton arnoldi. The sequence continues at coordinate 63,603 of CAWUFW010021280.1, read as the reverse complement.
CAGGGCTAAACCAGTCTTGTGTTGCTATTGTTCTGGCTTAAAGAGATCTTGTTTGGCAAGTTGGGCTGGACGTTTCCTATTGGAGCAGGGTCAAGCCTGATTTGCCTAAGGCTAGGTCCAAACTGAGGTGGCATAGTGGGCAACAGAACAATGGGTTGGAATACTACCTGAGCGAGGGCCAGTGGTTAGACAAAGTGCAAGCATTCCTCCCATCACCATTTGTGATTTTGATGTAATGCCCTAAGTGACCAAGGGTATGCCCTGACATGGGTCCTTTACTCAATGTGCCACTGGAAGCAAGCTGCACTTGACTGACGACCCCCAATTAGAGCGAGACTGGTCTTGGGTTGCTTGTGTTTCAGTTCAGAGAGGACCTGGTTTGGCAGTTCGGGCTGGACTCGTCCCATTGGAGCAGGATTAAGAATGATTTGCGTTGACTGGGTTAGTCTGAGGTGACATTATGGGCCAAAGAACATTGGGTTTGAATGCTTTCCTGAGCAGTTAAACTGCCAGTGGTTAGACAAATTGCAACCATTCCTCCAATTATATTTTGTGTGTTTGAGATAACCTTCAGCTAAACAGAGAGGAAAGCACCTAAAAAGAACATACAAAGATGCAACAAGTCAGATAAACCTCTCATGAAAAAAGGAAAACCCTTATGCCAAGCAATGTCAAAGTAGAAAAAAAATAACAAAACACAATGCATTCTGAAGGGAAGTTCATTGTGACATAGATGAACTAATGATGTATTGAGATACACTGCATTCAGTAGTCACTCGCCTTATAAAGTGGTCTCCCAAGTGGTCCCCTATGCAGACCCGAAAGAGCATGTCACCATTTTGACATGGAATAACTTAAGGTCAAGTGATGAGTATTCCATCTTGGTAATGGTGTGCTCAGAGACACTGTTAAGGTTTTCTGTTGATTGTATTGATGGTGTCTAGGAGCCTAGTATTTGAGAGTACACTTTGGCCCTTCCTTTTAAAAGTTTGTGCCCCCGGCTCAGTAACTTGACCCCAGGTGCCATCTTCACAGGAATAAATTTTAGGGTCTCTCATGAAACAAAGAGATTCTGCGAAGTGTGGAGGGGACACTGTGCAGGAGGGGTAAGTATGTCTTGCAGCAAAGGGTCTGTGAAAGCAACGGGGGTTAAGGAACATGAGCACCCAGCTGTGCTGCATAGCACACAGACTCTTTTCTGGAAATACTTAGTCCCCCTCTTCCATTGTTGCTCTTCCCTCATAACACCCCAACTCATCAATGTTTTTAGTGAGTTCAATGTCCTCCAGTTGGACACGGTCATCTCTTTTTGAACTTAGTAACCAATGGTAGCCACATTGGCTGCCTGATGGAGGATTTTCAGAAGGTTCACTTGTGATCGGTCCTGTGACCAGGAAAATACTTTTTCAACTATTATCACAGGGTATGCTTGCTTGGGCACTCTCCAGATTGGTATGTCTTATGTAAATGGAAACAGCCTTTGTCAACACTTGGTTGATCCTGTTTGGCCTTGAAATGTCTTTGACCAGGAATCCTGGCCTTCTGACTGCCATCCAATTTTAAGAATATAATTTTCAGGTCAGGTGACATCCCTCGAGCTAATGTCCCCATAATTTTCTGTCTCCAAACTTCTGTCTTATGTAAATGTCTATTTGAATAGCACACGTTTTGCTGTTGGGGACCAAGTCAAATTCACTGAGGTCCATGAGCTACTGCGGCTCTTCTCCTTCCAAGTAGTTCACACCACCTCTAACTTGGGTAGCTTACAGAGATCAGAGGCCTTACGATTTCTTGTAGCCATTTACCTGTCCTCTACACAGACCAGTTTAGTGATCTGTAGCCTAAGTGATCCACCGTTAGTCCGTCTTGGTGACTCTGCCTGCCATTGCGGCCTGAATGCTTTTAGCTGCCTTACACTCTCATTGAGTTCTCCTCATTGGTTTGGACATGTTAAGGGATTTGTGGTAAGAATATTAATAGCTGTCTCTGCTTACCATAATCCGAGTATTTTTACTTGTATCTCAGAACTGAGAAAGTTGCTGCTGACTCTGGATCTCTGGCAGCCGCGGCCTCTGCAGGTAAGAGCGGTGGGGCCAGGTGATGGGTGATTTCGAGAGACGACCATGAGGGAAAATTAGTTATTTATTTAATTTTCCCTCACGGCTGTCTCTCGAAATCCCCCTCACCTGGCCCCACCGCCCCACCGCTCTTAGCTGCAGCGGCCGCAGCTGATCTCTGGGTTGGGTGGACCTATAATTGGATTTCTTATCTGCTCACACTCATATAGGTGGGGCTGAGTAGGGGTGAGGTCTGTCTAATTCTCCACTGGCTGGCATGTTTCTGATGTGAGTGGACCTTATGAGGGAATTTATTTACTTAGTAGTTCTCTGTCGCATCTGTGTATCTCATCAGGGTTAGCCTTATGGGGTTTGTTATCTAGCTATTTCTCTTGGTGATGGAGCTAACTAGGGCTTACATCATTAAAATTCTCAGCTGGTCCTCATATTTTCCATGTGGGTGGCCCTATTAAGGACTCTAAGGAAAGAATATTTCTCGACTTCCTCTACATCTTTCACCAAGGTTGGCCCCACAAGAGATCTGTGGAGAAATCATATACGCAAATGCAAATGGTTGAAAGAGACAAATCAAACACAAGCTTGGCACAAGCCAACGTAAAGAAAAGGTACTTTTCTTTTTTTTACTCACACGTTTTTTTTAAGGTGCCTTTAATTTTTCCTGCTCACACTTTTTATTCATGTTTTTTTAACATGAAATGACCTTACGTTTGTACCTGCTTGGTATTACAATAAAAAAGGAGCATCACACCTCTTATCTATTGCGTGTGACACACCTTCAGAGGCATATTTATTATTCAGTCACGCAGTGCAGCAAGGCACCTTGCTGCTCTTCATGACAGGGAAAGGGCAGGAATGCACTGTATTTAACTTAATATGGCCCATTTCTGTCTTTTCTCAGCACTGGCGCACAATGTGCTGCCTAGTACCAAAGCAGGCACCCTTGCACCATGATGCACGGGTGCCTGCATTGTTAGCAGGACTGCTTTTGTGCGGGAAGGGACACCTTCCTGCACAAAAGCAATCCTTTGAGATGTGTTCCTCTTTTTATGTGTGCTGCAGAGTGGAGCACACATAGAAAGCGGAAAAAACAAGGAGAAATAAAGATATTTCCCCTTGGTATGCCTCCCCTGGAGATGCATAGCAGTTTTGACGCATTCCCAGGTCTATCACTTATGGTAAATCTGGGAATGCGCCAAAATCCATGAGTGTCGTGTGGGATCACCGATGCACCACTAATGGAACGCCTCCATGGGGCAGAGTAATGCAGCGCAGCAATTTGTGCTGCATTGTATTACTCTGGATTTATCAAGCCACCCAGGGCCACGCAAGGTGGCCTTGCGTGGCTTGATAAATCACATTTAAGGGTTGCGTCGCTTTTGCACCCCATTGCATGGTTAAAAAATGACCCAACCCAACGATAAATATGCCCCTCAATCTATTACACATCGCTCGCCAGCATGAACCGTGAAGAAGACCCAAAAGAAAGGTCTTCGCTTCACCAAAGTAGTAAAACAGCCAACTGGTACTGCCATACCACTCAATCTACCGTGGGTCCTGTTGTCCTCCAAAAACCATTACTGCACAACCCCTGAACCAGGGCTTAACCGCTGCAGAAGTGAAGGGAGAAATACACAGAAATTGTGCAGTCAGCTGACAGTGCTTGCAATAAAATAAATCCAACGTACAGAATTAGCCCCGTGTGTGCGACAGACACAAAAAAACAGGATAAACTGTGGCTTAGGCGTTAGGACTTTTGAGGCGAGATAAAGTTGTTTTTTGATTGATGGACGCAGCTTGCTAAAGCATTTCTGCTCAAAGCAGACAAGCTTCGTAATGTAACGTCTTGAATGAGGAAGTCGACAAAGAGGTAATGCCTGATGATAGAGACCCTGTAGGTGTATAGAAGGATGTTCTTGAAGAATTACCTTTGTACACCGCCACCATCCAGAGTTGCTGCTTGTGGTGTTTCCCCCCTTTGGATAAAAATCTTCGCTCAGAATTTATTTTCAGCTGCCTGATTGCCATTTCGTCTAGTCCACAGGAAACCGCAAATGAGTAAATAAATATATTTGACACATTATTTTTACTTCGTGTTGACCCATACCTGAAATGGAACCGGAGTGACATAATAGCAGTATATAAATGATAAATTAACGGACATGAAACAGATAAAAGAGTGTCTATTTTGTCTCTAAAAGCAAGCTGTAATATGCAAAAAAGTGCATTCATTAATGTTGATGATGCATATGTGGTTAAAATATTGCTGCTTAGAGCTAAAATGATTTTATTTGGAATTTAAGGTCCAGATTTATGAAGTCCTTGCATTGCTCTTGCATCACGCAATGCAAGACCTTCAGTGAGAATTACTAAGCCACACAAAGCCACCTTGTGTGACTATACGTCGCTTAGTAAATCCAGAGTAATGCAGGGTAGCACAAATTGCTGCCTTGTGTTACTCTGCGTTGGGAAGGCGTTCCATGGGTGGAGTGTGGGTGTTCACACGCATCCATGTTGGTGCATTCCCAGATTTACAAACAGTTGTAAACTTTGTCATGTGCCATAATGATACTCCTCCCAGACCCAGGCATAATGAGGAGAAATGTCTTTATTTCTCCTCATTACTTCCTTTTTCTATGTGTGATGCACTCCACGACACACATAGAACTAGCATTGACAAAGCCAGTAAGTCTCACTTATGCTAGAGCTATTTGCTTTGACATATGTTTTAGCCATGTTGTACACCAGCGTGGCTGCCGATCAACAAGGCTAAAAGTTAACCGGGCAAAGGACAATAGAGTGGAGTGTTGTAAAGTGGAGTGCCGTGGAGTAGAATGGAGTGTTTTGGAGTGGCGTAGAGAGTCATAGAGTGGCATAGAGTGGTGTAGGGTAGTATTGAGTGGCATGTAGGGGAGTGAAGTGTAGTGTCATGGATGCCTACAAAGCCTTCCACGACGCAGGACCAGTATACCTGAACCACCGCCTCTCATTCCACATACACACCAGGCACCTCCGCTTCGCCCAACTGTGCCTGGCCACCGTACCACGGATCCACAAGACCAGAGCCATAGGGAGAGCCTTCTCCTACCTCGCTGCCAAGACCTGGAACACCCTGCCTCTCCACCTCAGACAATCCCTGTCATTGACCCAATTCAGGAAGGATCTCAAGACCTGGCACTTCGGCTGAATCCCAGTGCACAGACGGATCAGCAGCCCCTTCCCTTCCCCCCAGCACCTTGAGACCCTCACAGGTGAGTAGCTGCACTTTACAAACCCTGATTAATTGATTGATTGATTGATTGATTGATTGATGGAGTGGCGTGGAGTGTTGTGGAGTGTCGTGGAGGGTGTAGAGTGTTGTAGAGTGTTGTAGAGTGTTTAAGAGTGGAAGGGCGTAGAATAGAGTAGAGTGTGGTAGAGTTGAGTGGTGTAGAGTGAAGTAGAGTGTCAGAGTGAAGTAGAGTGCCGTGGAGTGGCATAGTGTGGAGTGGCATAAGAGGGTGTTACGAAGAGTGGAGTAGAGTATTAAAAAGTAGAGTGACACAAAGCTGAGTAGATTGCCGTAGAGTGGAGTGTCATACAGTGGAGTAGTGTAATAGAGAGGAATTGCATAGAGTGGAGTAGAGTATTGTACAGTGACGTGGCCCAGTGTGTCGTAGAATGACGAGGCGTAGAGTGTGTTAGGCCTGGCATCTTTTGGCGTGGTTCCCCTGTCTTTTTGCCTTCTGACCTCCCGGTTATGACTCTGTTTTTGCTGGTTTAGTGTCTCTGCGCACTTTCTCACTGCTGTCCAGTGTTAAAGTGCAAGTGCTCCTGCTGTACATTGTGTTGTGGATTGGTGTTTCCATGATTGGCATATTTAATTTACTAGTAAGTCCCTAGTACAGTGCACTGAGAGTGCCAGGGCCTGTAAATAAAATGCTACTAGTGGGCCTGTAGCACTGATTGTGCCACCCACAGAAGTAGCCCTGTAAAGGTATCTCAGACCTGCCACTGCAGAGTCTGTGCGCAGTCTGTAACTGCCATGTTGACCTGGCAAGTGCACCCACTTGCCAGGCCCTAATATTCCATTTTATTACATATAAGTCACCCCTAAGGTAAGCCCAAGGTACCCCTGTGGGCAGGGTGCTGTGTATGTTAAAGGTAGGACATGCACTGGTGTGTGTGGCATGTCCTGGTAGTGAATTACAATGCATTTCATTTTTCACTATGGAAAGGCAATCTGTACCATAGGATAGAATAGGAGTTTTACTTATAACATCTTCTAAGCATACCTTCCCATTGGGACAAGATAGGGAAATGGAGTTTAGTATGCCTGGACTCAGAATGTAAAAATGCATCTTTTAGTAAAGGTGATTTTTATGTTCTGTGTTTGAAAATATCACTTTTAGAAAGTAGGTATTTTCTTGCTTAGCCATTCTGTGTGCCTCTGCTGGGTTTATGGATTGACTGTCTGGCTTTGAAGTGACAGGGGCTGGGGATGTGAATTCTCTTCAGACAGCCACTGGGGGGACGAGGTGTGTCCTTCCTCTCCTGGATGAGTCAGGGCTGGGCTGAATAGACCTGGGCTGCATTTAGAGTAGTGGGAGGAGATTTCCTTGCACCTGAAAGGGCCTGGTCTGCTGTAGACAATGCTGTCTCCACCTCCTGCTAGGAAGCTGGGCCAGACAGGACCAAACTGGTTTGGACTAAGCACAGACACTCTCTGCATGGGAGAATAAAGGAATTTTGAGTAAACGTATTGGGCCCAGACCCCAGAACTTTAGAACTCTTTTGGTACCAAGAAGACTGCCAAGAAGAAGAGCTGGAGAAGCTGTGAGGAGGAACTACCACTTTGCTGTGTGCTTTGATGTGTTGGCGTGCAGTGGCTGTTTCTGTCTTGGGCAGTGAAAGGACTGGACTGAACTGAACTTTCTACAACATCTTGGTGTGAATTTCTCCAAGGGCTTGAGGTAAATCTTTCCCCTTGTTCAAGAAGTCTCAGGAACAGCAAAGACTTCGAGTTCATCTGTTACCAGCACTGGGGTCTGTGTGTTTTGTGCTGCAACAGAAGAAAAAGCAACCCGACGCCGTCAATGACCCTACTGTCGACTCCGTGTCCTGAAGGGACCGCAGAGGGCACTGTCCCACTTTGCACCGCAACCCGGGTCTCACCGACGCCACCACCGAGCCCCTGCGTGCACTGTGACCTGTGGGCACCGCACTCTGCACCGCCTCGCTTCACAGCGCCGCCCTGGTATCACCGACGGCGCCGCTCCACACCAACACCAACGCCGCTGCTTGCACTGTGGTTTGAGGGCACCGCTCGTAAGTTACACGATGCACCGCCCTCATCCCGCACTGCAGCTTTGCCCTACCGACGCTGGTGGCATCGACTCCAGTTTGTCAGCGGACGACAGCGCTTCAGCAACGACAACACCGCTGCTTGCACCGTGACCTGCCTGCACCGCGACGAGCACTGCATCACTTCGCACCGCGACGAGCACTGCATCACTTCGCACCACGGCCCTGGTCTCCCTTGCTCACTTTGCCACTGGATTCAAGATAGCCTGGCTGATGAGGGTTTTGAACCCGAAACCGGTCCCAGGATGCTTGTTTCCAGTCCAGGGAAGACATGGCTTGGCAGTTCGGGCTGGACTGTTCCCATGAGGCACAGGGTCAGACTGATTTGCATATGGCCATGTCTGAACTGAGGTGGTGGAGTGAGCTAAAGAATGATGATGGATTAAACCCAGATCAGTTGACTGGGGGTGAGTGTTTGATTTGCTCTAACGCTCCGTCCATCATCCCCTTTGGTATCGCTTTGTTCGCCCTAAGTTGGCAGGGTATGACCAGACGTGGGTCCCTTGCTCACTTTGCAACTGGATTCAAGATAGCCTGGCTGATGAGGGTTTTGAACCCGAAACCGGTCCCAGGATGCTTGTTTCCGGTCCAGGAAGACATGGCTTGGCAGTTCAGGCTGGACTGTTCCCATGAGGCACAGGGTCAGACTGATTTGCATATGGCCATGTCTGAACTGGGGTGGTGGAGTGAGCTAAAGAATGATGATGGATTAAACCCAGATCAGTTGACTGGGGGTGAGTGTTTGATTTGCTCTAACGCTCCGTCCATCATCCCCTTTGGTATCGCTACCGACGCTGGTGGCATCGACTCCAGTTTGTCAGCGGATGACAGCGCTTCAGCAACGACAACACCGCTGCTTGCACCGTGACCTGCCTGCACCGCGACGAGCACTGCATCACTTCGCACCGCGGCCCTGGTCTCACCGACGCTGCTGGACGACCGTCACTGTGCCGCTGCCTGTACCGTGACCTGAGGGCACCGCACCGCTGCACTTCAACCGCAAGGAGTTCTATCACCAACGTGTGTGACTTCAAGGGCCCGACGACTCCTGCACCGACCTCCGGAACCGACACCTGCGGACGACGGCTCTTCGGGGCTCATCGAGAGGTCGCAGACGCCCCGCATTTTGTGCGTCTATCTGACACCCTAGTTGGCCCGCGACACCGCAATCAGCCAGAACTGTTTGGATTTGTTGTTCACGGCGCAGTGATAGCCCCCAGACGGAGCTATCGACTTCAAGGAACTGTATTTTAAGCCTATTTTTGATTATTGAGATTTCTGAGAATAGTATGGTGGATTTTATCATTTGTTTGGTCTTGTTTGCACAGATAAAATTTTGGTTATTTTTCTAAAACTGGTGTGGTGTTTTTTTGTAGTGTTTTTCGCTGTATTACTGTTGGTTACGTGCAAATGCTTTACACACTGCCTCTGAGATAAGCCTGACTGCTCGCGCCAAGCTACCAAGGGGGTGAGCAGGGGTTATTTTAGGAGTGTAACTCCCTTATCCTGACTAGAAGGAAGGGTCCCTACTTGGACAAAGGTGCAAAGCATTGCCAACTAGAGACCCCCATTTCTAACAGAGTGTCATAGAATTGAATAGCATAGAGTGGCGTGGAGTGGAGTGGCGTGGAGTGGCATAGAGTGGAGTAGTATGTCATAAAATAGAGTGAAGTAAAGTGGCATGGAGTGACATAGAGGGAGTTACGTAGAGTGTTGTACAATAGTGTTGTAGAGTGGGATAGAGTACAGTGTTGTGGAGTAGAGTAGGGTGTAGTAGAGTGGAGTAGAGTTTAATGGAGGAGAGCGACATAGAGTGGAGTGGAGTATCGTGGAGGAGAGTGTTGTAGAATGGAGTGTTGTAGAGATGAGTAGAGTGGCCTAGAGTAAAGTGGCCTAAAGTACAGTGGTGTAGAGTAGATTGGCGTAAAGTGCATTGGTTTTAAGTAAAGTGGTGCAGAGTGCATTGGCGTATAGTTCAGTGACATAGGATAGAGTGGCAAAGCTTGCAATGGTGTAGAGTAAACTGTGCAGAGTAGAGTGGAGCGGTGCAGAATGACCTAGAGTGGCATAGAGTGCAGTGGTGTAGAGTGAAGTGGCATACAGTAGATTGTTTCAGAGTAGAGTGAAGTGGCATAGAGCGTAGTGGGGCAGGGTAGAGTGGAGTGATGCAGGTTGGAATGGAGAGGTGTAGAGTAGAGTGGCATAGAGTGCAGTGGCATGGAGTGATTCAGAGTAGAGTGTAGTAGAGTGGCACAGAGTTGAGTGGTGCAGAGTAGAGTGCAGTGGCATAGAGTGCAGTGGTGCAAAATAGAGTGTCATAGAGTTTAGTGGCGGAGAGTGAAGTCTTTCAGAGTAGAGTGGCGTAGAGTGTAGTGGTATAGAGTGCATGGGTGTAGAATCCATTGGCATAGAGTAGATTGGTACAGAGTAGAGTGGTGTAGAGAGTAATGCTGTAGAGTGCATTGGTTTTGAATAAAGTGGTGTAGAGTGCAATGGCATAGAGTGCAATGGTTTAGAGTAGAGTGGCTTAGAGTGCAGTAGCGTAGAGTAGAGTGGTGCAGAGTAAAGAAGAGTGGCATAGAGAGGCACAGCGTAGATTGCAGTGCATAAAGTACAGTGACATAGAGAGCAGTGGCAAATATTGCAGTGGTGTAGAGTAGATTGTTTCAGAGTAGAGTGAAGTGGTATAGAGTTGAGTGTTGCTGGGTAGAGTGGAGTGGTGCAGGGTAGAGTGCAGTGGCAAAGAGTAGTGGCGTAGAGTGCACAGGCATAGAGTGGAGTGGTATAGAGTAGAGTGCATTGGCATAGAGTGCAGTTTCATAGAGTGGAGTGGTGTAGAGTGGAGTGGTATTGAGTAGAGTGGAGTGGTATTGAGTAGAGTGGAGTGGCCTAGACTGGAGTGGTGTAGACTGCAGTGGCGAAGAGTGCAGTGGTGCATAGTAGAGTGGGATATATTGCATTGGCATAGAATAGAGTGGTGCAGAGTAGAGTAGTGAGGCATAGAGTGAAGTGGCATAGAGTGCAGTATCATAGAGTGCAGTGGTGCACAGTAGATTAGATTAGCATTGAGTGGATTGGTGTAGAGTGTAATGGCATAGAGTGGAGTGGCGTATAGTGTAGTGGTGCAGAGTGCATTGGCGTAGAGTGTATTGGCATAGAGTGCAGTAGAGTTGTGTATAGTAGAGTGTTGCAGAGTAGAGCAGTGGCACAGAGTAGAGTGGAGCATAGTAAAGTGGCAGAGAGTACAGTGGCAGAAAGTTCAATGTTGCTAAGTTGAGTTGGTAGAGTGCAGTGGTGTAGAGTTAAATGGAGTAGAGTGCATTGGTGTTGAGTGTAAGGCATGGAGTAAAGTGGTGCAGAGTCAAGTGGTGTAGAGACCAGTGACGTAGATTACAGTGGTGCAGATTAGAACACAGTGGCATAGAGTTCAGTGACGCAGAGTGCAATGGTGTAGAGTGGCTTAGAGTACAGTGGTGTAGATTAGAGTATTGTAGAGTAGAGTATAGTGGCATAGAGTGCAGTGGTGCGGAGTAGGTTGGCATAGAGTGCAGAGGCATAGAGTGTACTCGTTTTGCGTAAAGTGGTGTGGAGTGGAGTGCAGTGGGGTAGAGTTCATTGACATAGAATAGAGTGCAGTGGCACAGAGTAGAGTGGTGTAGAGTAGAGTGCAGTGGCATAGAGTGAAGTGGGTAGATTGCAGTGGCATAGAGTATAGTGACGTAGAGTTCAGGGGCAGAGAGTTCAGTGTAGTGTAGTTCCTATTTCCCTAATAGGTTCAGCGCATTGGAATGACATACTCTATAGGCTTGGCATAGGACTGAGGTCGGTATGCCCCTATCGCGTATATTAAACTTAATTACTGTGTACCAGCTAGCTCAGAGGCCACAAGAAGGGAATAGCTTCTGGCAACCACATAACATAAAACCCTGATCCCTCAGGATCGTAGAAACAATATACTACTTTTCATTCAGTCACTCATCTCAGAGAAGTACATAGAAGAAACAGTCGGGTGTGTTTACAATAACATTTATTGCACAGTTGTTGTTCTAGTACTGGTTATATGTGCTGCAACAACTGTTGGACAGTAGCAGAGAAATATGGCCAGCAGTGCAGTTAAATAAAAATGCATGGTACAGTTTTACCATTGTGCAATTGTAATGAACACATACATGAAATACAGAATGCATTTAAGATAAAGCCTATACCCCTATGATGCCTAACTAGATGTACCTAAGTGTACCTAGCATGTGTGTAGGTCTTAGAGAGCCAAGAATCCCCCTCGGATTTAGTCTAACCCCATTACCTTAGTGGGACTTCATCCTGGTCTCGAGCTGGACACCCCAGGATGGGTGGATGGACCTCTGCCAGCTGGAGCTGTGGCATGTTGCAGGTTGCAGCGTCTCAGGTCAGAGTGTCGGCATGGAAGTCTCGGTCCCCTCTGCTTTGCTTGGGCAAAGGGAGGTATATTTATACCTGATAGGTGCCTTGGAATGTTAGTATTGACGTACAGTCGGTCAGAGGAAGACGTCAGGAATGAACCCTTAGGAAATAGTGGTTCATGCATATTTAATGAGTTCTTGGAGAAATCAATAATCCTGTGCTAGGGAAAATCCCAAGAGCTTAAGGGTCTGTTTCTAAGAACTCGTTGTGACGTAGGTTAGTCACTGTTGGACATGGATATGACGTATTTAGGATGAACCGTCTTCTGCACCCAGAGCACACGTCAGATAAGGGACAGCCTCTGTTGCTCGTTATTTGTGAAGGGAGGGCCAATGTAGGTGAAAGGGCCTGCCTGTCTCTGTGGCACGAAGGATATGTGCCTCTGAAACGGCGCACCTATGTTAGGGCCTCAATCCAGCACATAACACCCACTCCAATCTATGGACAATCGTGAATAACCCATTAAAAGCAAACTACGTGACTAAAATAGGCATTTGCATATAATTGGCAGGTAGTTGCATGAGAGTGGTTTATGAGCTGAAAAAATACCAGCTGTTAAAATATGTAAAATTACTATAGACTCTGTGGAGACAGGAACAATCTATAGTGTCATTAAAAAATACTTTCTTAGAGTCAGCAGTTACTTATAAAAGTTCCTGTTTATAAAATTGAAAACTCTTACAAGCTGTTCAGAAGACCATGCTTTATTTAGAAAAGAAAAAAAAAAAGAAAGGTCATTTTAGAGGGAAAGCTCCAAGCACTCGGTGAGAGTTGAAACAAAATAGGAGAAAAAATGTGTCTCAGGACATGTTTTAGCAAAATGAGAGATAACAAGTGGCTGAGAGACACAACATTTCTGTTGCTAGTTACTGCAGGGGACGGACCTTTGTAATACCTCACAGAATCGTTGTGGGAGCACAGAAGGAACAGTGCTGCCAGTTGCTGGTTCTGAGGCAGCCGGTGCTGTAATCGATACCTTGGTGCTAGCTAAAGGAAGCAAAAAGGCACCCACTGGACTGGCAAGGAATGCTTTGGTTTGATGGGAATACGCTTGGGACACAGCCAAGCATGGGACTTCAGCAGTTCCAGCCTGGTGGTAAATGCCACTGGCGTTTCCTTTGGAAGTGTCAGACAGATGATGACCACGCATTCTTCACTGCAAAAAACAGGAATCAGAGAACAGGTATGTTGCAGTTGCAGTCTTTTCAGACTGGTCTTTTAAATATTAGAAACCATAAAAAGCATAGTTCCTGTTCGTGAGGTATTCCCAAGGTGTATCACACTGCTTGTATGTGAAAGATAAAATTTATCAAAAAGGAAAGAGGGGCAGTCTGTATTTAAGAGTACTATTTTGCAAAAAAGATAAATATTTCTTTAGCTGATGTGAAATGAAAAATAAGAGTGCTGCACAAGCATGGTTTTCAGATTGCTCAAAGCATTTGAACTTTATAAAGGAAACTTTTGGTTCACTACTTTCAGTGTTGGGGCTTCTAGCCAAAAAAGGCACAACGTCCCTACACTGTAGGATTTCACTACCTCTGGATGTTATCTGTACATAACGTAGGTCTGGCTTATGTATACTGAGTCCCTTGGTGATGTTCAGGAATCATTTTTGTGACAGGTATTTGTGTCAAAAGGCCAAACCACCCATACTTTCCTAACTGGGTCTGTCCTGTTGTTTTGTAAATGGCATCTAATGTTGCCCCTGCTGATGTATGTCAACTATTCCACCCCCGTGCAATGGTGTTTGGTGGTGTTTGGCAACGTTCCTACTGGTGTTTAAACAATCACGGGGCATATTATCAAGAAACGGCGTTAAAATTATTGCCGCTTTAGCGACAGAAAACTGCCGCTAAAGCGGCGATAATGGGCTTGATAATATGCCCTTGAGAATTCCAATAGAAGCCCATGTTCTTGTGTCAACATGGGCTTCTATTGAGATTCTCAAGAGCATATTATCAAGCCCATTATCGCCGCTTATAGCGGCAGTTTTCTGCCGCTAAAGCGGCGATCATTTAACGCCGTTCTTGATAATATGCCCTCACATTTCTAGATTCATTACAATTGTGTAGGAGTTGATATCTTTAATGAAGGTAACAGGTATAAAGCGTCACAATAAGAATAAATCTCTAACATTTCATGATCTGAAAATGTAGCAATTATTCCTAAAACAGACAGCATATTATTCACTGTATCAGTAACCCAATTTTCAGAAAAATGTACTGCAGGTAATGACATCACTGAATGAATGATAAAATGAATGAAAATGAATGAAAGTTCAAAATACATTAATCAGAATTAAAAACCGGATCATTAAATACATAATTTAAAATACAAAGGCTTGTTCAGGCCGAATACATTTATAAGTCTCTTTTGCATTTGAATTGAAAATGGACGTGGCTTCAGTTTTATGTTGATCCCGTGTTGTAGAAAGTGTCCACTAAGAGTCATACTAAAAGCTAGCTCTAAGCAAAGCTAGAACAGAAAAAGATGAACCCAGAAATACTCCATAGTTCTACCCATGGTGAAGCCAGGTCTGTATCTTTTTTGGAAAAAGAAAAGGTTCAAAAGTTTGTACTTGCATGTTCGTTGTTTGTTATTGGCTGGCTTCGCTTCCTGTTCACGTGGAGCCATGGAAAACGTATCACAGTTAATGAAATAGCCAGTAGCTGTATGAAATTGCATCGTGTTTAGCTGAAGTTATTTCTGCTGTTTTTGTTGAAAAACGTTGAAATGTTGAAGTCAATAGTTGATGTCTTTGCTGGAAAAAAAACGTTGATGCTTTTATTATTGGATGTTTTTGTTGAAAAAACGTTGAAGCTTTATTATTTGATGTTTTTGTTGAAAAACGTTGAAGCTTTTATTATTTGATGCTTTTGTTGAAAAACGTTGGTGTACACATTTGTTTTTGGCCAAATTGCAACTTGAGTGTTGTCTTGACTTTTATTTTGAATTTGAAAGGTTGGTTCAAGGAGAACTAGTTCCATTGCATTGTTGCATAGTCCCCCACTCCATGGATTTGATTTCTCAAACGTGATGAGCTTTTCAGTTTGAAGTTCTTGAATAGTAGTGAGAGGGACGTCTACTACTGTGGAGTTCACGAGGCCTACTGCTCAGTATTGGCCACATAGTTTTGGTTGATTCTTTCATTTGAAATGAATCTGTTTTCCTTTTTCACGGCAAGATGCGGCAAAAGTACAGTTCTTGTTCCTTTCACTTCAAGGAATGGCACAGGTTTTCCTGTATGAGGGGCCAAATTCCTTTGTGTCCGCGATCTTTATGCCCAGATCCCCGACTTTTGGGATTCAGGCAGGTCTTGCCTTGATTACCTCGACTTCCCAGTGGCGGCCTGTTTCACTTTGACAGAATCTTTATTTGTTTCTTTGTTTCCTTTAGTTCCTGTAAAACAGCCAAACGATCATAGATACAGAATGGTTTTCATCCGCCACTGTGCCTTCACATTTATGATCAGGTTCCCACATTCGTAAATGGAGTCAGACCTCCTAGAGAGCTTCTTGGCTGGGTGTGTATTGCCCCCTGAATCCATATAAGTGTTTGACCTCACTAGCGCCCCGCCTAATACCCTAGCTGTTAAGGATTGCTCTATGCCCCAGTCCTTCCTCTCCTCTACCTAAATTCCCTCAGGATGGCGTTGGAGAGGAGTACCGCAATACTACGTTCATCCCTTCCATGGCCTCTTTGTCAGCCCGAGAGCTAAGCGTGGAGCCACAGTCAGGGTGTAACGTTGATTGCGTATCTCCTGTTATGGACTCGCAAATCTTTCTATAACAGTTTTGAGCATCAGCCGAGCGCTAAGGCCATACCTATAGGAAACTTGAGCACGGATCCACTGCCACCAAGATATATTTTTAAGCCACCTCAAAATTTGAGGGGCCGCAGTGGTCCTGTTACACGACACGATCAAGTGGACAGTCTGATGCTGTCTAGCAATGGGACCTGCGCGGGTCATGTGATGGTGGAGCCTTGCATTTGTTTGCAGATTTTGCAGTTCAAGACAAAGCCAATAGTCTGACTTCTGATCCCTGGCCACCAATAGCACTGTTGCAATGAAGAAATAGTAGCTATTACCCCTGAATGCGCGGAGCCCAAGCCCTTGTGTGCTTTAAATGATTAATTCCTGCCTACTATCCATATTTGGAAATACTCTATCCCCCACTCCAGGAATCTGAGCATATGGAATGTTGTTTGCACCTAACTTGTAGGAGTATATGAGTGGAAATTTCTTAGGCACTGCTGTGCTGCCTTTGCGTGAAGCAATTACAGCCACCATATTCTAACCGTCTATTCTCGTTGTTGAACGAGTGTGCGCAGCTACGGAAGCTGTGTGAACAGCCCCCTGTGTGGCTTCTACAGCCAATGAATTCGATGCAACGTGCACGCCATCACGTTGATGACTCAGTGTGTTAATCACGTGAGTTTTTGTTTGATAGGTCGTTTTTTTCAACTCCACTACCTGTTCCCATAATTTTTGTGTTTAATTATGCCACCTTTTTCATCTTTAAACCCATTTTGTTCCCAATGGTGTAAATATTTATTACATGATTGCACACCGTAAAAGGAATCGCACACTATAAGTGTGGGGAATTCGCAATCCGTGTTTACAAGTACAAGTATCAGGGCTTTTAAAGCTGCCAACCGAGCCGTGCTATTACCTAGAGGTAGTTTTTTGGTGCAACGAGGACGGAACTTGCCATCCAGCATCTGTTCTTCAACAAAGGCGGCCGGTGGGGTAGACCCATCAGTGTAAATCTTAAAAATTCATACTGATCTAGAGGCAAGATTTCATTTGGTAGATGATGTTCTTTTTCATATTGCAGGAATGCCAGTGTTTTTAAACTTGGATCGAATCTGTATTCAAAGTCTGATGCAGCAAAAGAATTAGCCCTTTGTATCCATTCTGGATGTAAGGCTTTGGCATTAGGAATGCTAGCCTCGGTACCGGGGTGACGACAATAATACATCATCCCATGAGCCAGTGCTCTTTCTTTTGCTACAGCAGTCTGAATGGTTGTCAGAATTTTTTTCTGTTGAATTAAAACTCATTTCTGTGTTTGTGTACAGATGAGATTTGTATGCGATTGGTACAGTTTCACCTTCATTAAAGGTTTAATAAGTGTACCCACATTGACAATAAATGATACTGAGTACCAAGTGGTGCAAGTTTACACGTGTGTGTATGTGTTTGGAAGAAATAATATCTTCCTGGAGTGAACAAAGAATATTGGTGTGTTCTTGTGTCCAGTGTTTGACTGAAAAGTCAGGTTTGAAGAAGGTCGTAGAAAGGTTTTACTCTCTCTGCGAAATCAAAAATGTATGTTCTGCCAAAATCTAGGAATCCCAGTACTGATTGGAAGTTGTTTTAATGTCTTTGGAGGCTGGAGCAGCGCACACTTTTCTAAAAGTTAGCTGCCAGGCTTTTCCCTTCACTTGAAAACTAGTATCCCAAAATAGGACACAGAGGTGGTCAATTTTTGATTTCTCAAAATTAAATTTGTAGCCCCCAGAGGCGAATCCCATAATAATGGTGCTCAGCCTGGTCAAGTGTTTCCCCAATAGGTCGTCCGTTAGATAAATATCATCCATATAGGACAACGCTTCTTCATCAAAGTGCTTTAGCCATTCAGTAACTCTTTCAGAAAATACCCCTGAGCTGTTCTTATACCCACGGGGGAGATGACTAAAAATTGTCGCTGGGACTCTAATATACTAAATGCTGTTAGGTACCTGTTTTCAGGTGCTATAGTTTGACAGAAAAATCCATTTGAGACAACAAGTGTTGTT
Organism: Calotriton arnoldi; assembly: GCA_963921515.1. NCBI lineage: Eukaryota > Metazoa > Chordata > Amphibia > Caudata > Salamandridae > Calotriton > Calotriton arnoldi. Next base: position 45,943 of record CAWUFW010021280.1, on the reverse strand, counting down.
TTGTATTTTTTCCCGCATAATGTTATTCATTAATGCGGCACTATCTGCATGTTGGACAGCATATGTCTTTGTGCAAGTGTTCAAGTGTCTGTAAATGAAAAACTAGACGAAATGTATTATCATGTTTTGATAAGTGAAACAAGGGATTGTTCTTTTGTGAAGTGCATTTTTCAATGATCTCCTGGTATTCAAGTTGATCTAAGATCTCCCTGACCTGTGTTTTTAGCTTCTTGCTTAAATAGGATATTGTCTTTGAGCATGTGGTGAAACTATTAACTGGTTCACGTGGTGGGTTGAGGCATCATCCCATCCAGCGTGATTTTTATACAATGCTGGAGCTTGGGCTACTGCCCACTCCCGTGCATATGTATGTTTAAGGTGAACTGGAACATGGTTGGAAAATGCAGAAAAAATATACTTTCTCCCTTTGGGCGCTCCCTGACGAATGCTGGCGGCTAATCTTGTTCTGCTAACAGTATGTCAAAACCAGACAATAGGTTCTTCACAAAGAGACCTTTTACTTTCCTGTGTTTGTCCTCCTCCATGCGGAACGTTATTTCATATAACTTGTGTGGGACGCTCACCCTTTTGTTTGGTGTTTCCACCGTGATGTAATCATTCAATTTTGCTGTCCAGAAATTTCTTCAGGTTCTGGCGAGCTATTGTTACTTCTGCCGCGCTGTCTAGCATTGTCTGAGCCCATTCCCCGTTCAGAAGTTGAGTCCTTAGGATTCTGTGCATGTCTAACTTTGAGACCTGCAACTTTCTTCTTTTTAAATTGAGGTTTGTATTGTGGCTTGTCTTCTGTTTTAGAAGAGTCCTGAGCATGCTTGTCCCTGGACTGCTTGCGCTCTTCTTTGTGTGCTGACTTTCCTTCTCTCCCTGTGTTGTTTGTCGAGAGGAATGTGTATCAGTATCCTGATACCTGTCAGGTTTCCTAATATTATCCCTATTCCTAAGGTTATACCTCTTTGCAGAGGGCTCCTGTTGAGGAGACCTACCTCGGGACTGAGAATCTTTTCTGAAAAATTTTGTTTTTTATTATTATCCCACTTCTTTTTAGAAGAAGTAGGTGTATGCTTAGAATTGTCCTTCTCAGGACTGCCCATTAGCTGTGGTTTTAAAAGCTTTCCCACCCAAACTGTCCCTTCCCAGTTCTGCATATGCAGTTTCAATTATTTTGGGAAGTTCTTGTGGTTGGTCTATAAGACTGACCTCTCTTAGGTGTTGGCGGATCGCCACTGAAGCTGCTTCCCCTTTAATGTTAGCTAGTATTATTGTTGATTCCTGGTCGTAATTACCTAGTAATTTCATACCTAAGGTCAGAGCTGGTTCAGCTCCATACTTGTTCGGTATCTGTCGTAAGACATCTGGAATTACCGCTAAGGAAGGAATAACATGAGTCCTGGTATATATGGCAGCAAAGACTGTACCCCAAGTGGTGCAGTCCTCTAACTGTGGTGTGATCCCCATGGGCAAGCAGAGTGTTAGCATTATATGCTTTCAAATGGTGTGGTATTTGGAAATACTGCTTCTAACTGGGTAATTTTCTGAGCTACCCAGAAAGGAATCTGTTCACATTTTGTGGGCAGTCAGTTTGCCCATTACTGTGTGTAAGTTTTGTGGAGTGATTTTAGTAGTGGTGCTCTGTGTTGGAGCTGTGTTATTTGTAGCTACTGTGGGCTGGACACCAAGTGTCCTCATGACGAGTTGCGTCATGGCTATGTAAGAGTTTTACCAACTCTTTGTGTTGTAAGAGCAGTGCATCTTGTGGCATTATATCAATGTCAGGATGTGGTGTGTAGCCGGCTAATGTCGGCCATGTAGCTCCTGGTCTACCTAGTGGACCGAGCCTGGTTTTATTTATTTGTTGTAGGGCGCCATTAAACCAGAAATTGTGGTCCTGGTCAGTGAGCGGAATCTTAATCTCCTCGAACGGAGTGTAGACCGCTGGGACTTTTTCATGTATGTAAGAATGAAAAGTCTGAGTTGTTGCATTTACTGCTGGGAATGTAACCCAAGAATAGAACACATCTGTTTGATAATCTTCGTGTGCCTCTATTAATATCACTGTACCCTCTTGGTCTGTTAAACCATGTCTGAGGGGTTTTTGTGTGAGTGTATGCCTGATTTTGGATGCAAAATGTATTGCATTTGCTTCCTCTTCGTCGTTTGAGACCTGTGTCCCAGTGACAGGAGCAGCTGCCTCGACAGACATTGTTTTGTGAAAACAAAATGTCCTAAAAAAGGGTTTTAAGATAAGGTTTTAAAAGGCACAATTGTTCGGGAACTTTTTCCTTCAAGCTTGAATAACCAACAGCCAATACATAGGAAGTTTGCCTACTCAGCTGTGGCGGAATTTTGAGCCTACCCACTCCAGAAGTCTCTGGCGTTTTGTGAGTAGGGGTCTCTGAGAATAAGCATGACTGAACTACTCAGATTCTACTGTTAAATAAGTGTCAAATTCCCGTTGGGCGCCATGTAGTGTATTTCCTATTTCCCTAACAGGTTCTGCGCATTGGAATAACATACTCTATAGGCTTGGCATAGGACTGAGGTCGGTATGCCCCTATCGCGTATATTAAACTTAATTACTGTGTACCAGCTAGCTCAGAGGCCACTGGAAACTTCTTGACAACAAGAAGGGAATAGCTTCTGGCAACCACATAACATAAAACCCTGATCCCTCAGGATCGTGGAAACAATATACAAGTTTTCATTCAGTCACTCATCTCAGAGAAGTACATAGAAGAAACAGTCGGGTGTGTTTACAATAACATTTATTGCACAGTTGTTGTTCTAGTACTGGTTATATGTGCTTCGACAACTGTTGGACAGTAGCAGAGAAATATGGCCAGCAGTGCAGTTAAATAAAAATGCATGGTACAGTTTTACCATTGTGCAATAGTAATGAACACATACATGAAATACAGAATGCATTTAAGATAAAGCCTATACCCCTATGATGCCTAACTAGATGTACCTAAGTGTACCTAGCATGTGTGTAGGTCTTAGAGAGCCAAGAATCCCCCTCGGATTTAGTCTAACCCCATTACCTTAGTGGGACTTCATCCTGGTCTCGAGCTGGACACCCCAGGATGGGTGGATGGACCTCTGCCAGCTGGAGCTGTGGCATGTTGCAGATTGCAGCGTCTCAGGTCAGAGTGTCGGCATGGAAGTCTCGGTCCCCTCTGCTTTGCTTGGGCAAAGGGAGGCATATTTATACCTGATAGGTGCCTTGAAATGTTAGTATTGACGTACAGTCGGTCAGAGGAAGACATCAGGAATGAACCCTTAGGAAATAGTGGTTCATGCATATTTAATGAGTTCTTGGAGAAATCAATAATCCTGTGCTAGGAAAAATCCCAAGAGCTTAAGGGTCTGTTTCTAAGAACTCGTTGTGACGTAGGTTAGTCACTGTTGGACATGGATATAACGTATTTAGGATGGACCGTCTTCTGCACCCAGAGCACACGTCAGATAAGGGACAGCCTCTGTTGCTCGTTATTTGTGAAGGGAGGGCCAATGTAGGTGAAAGGGCCTGCCTGTCTCTGTGGCACGAAGGATTTGTGCCTCTGAAACGGCGCACCTATGTTAGGGCCTCAATCCAGCACATAACAGTAGTGTTGCAGAGTAAACTGCCATAAAATGCAGTGGTGTATAGTAGAGTGGCATAGGGTGCACTGGCATAGAGTGCAGTGGTGTAGAGTAGAGTGGTGCAGAGTAGAGTGGCATAGAGAGCAGTTATATAGAGTACAGTGGTGCATGGTAGAGTGGCATAGAGTGCAGTGATGTAGAGTAAAATAGTGTAGAGTGCAGTGGCATAGAGTGCAGTGGTGGAGAGTGTTGCAGAGTAGAATATAGTGGCACAGACTGCAGTGGTGCAGAGCAGATAGTGTACAGTGCAGTGGCATAGAGTGCAGTGGTTAGAGTAAAGTACAGTGATGTAGAGTAATGCAGTGCAAAGTAGAGTAGCATGGTGCAGAGTGGAGTGGTGCAGTGTAGATTATAGTAGTGTAGAGTGCAGTGGCGTAGGGTAGGGTGGAGTGGTGCAGAATGGGGTGGCACAGAGTGCAGTGGTGCTGAGTGCAGTGGCATAGAGTAGATTTATTTCAGAGTAGAAGTGGAGTGGTGCACGGTACAGTGAAGTGGTGCCTGGAAGAGTGCAGTTGTACAGTGCAGTGGCATAGGGTGCAGTGGTGCAGAGTAGATTAGAGTGACATAGAATGGATTGGCATAGAGTGCACAGGCGTAGAGTGAATTGGAACAGAGTAGAGTGCATTGGTTGTAGAGCGCAGTGGCATTGAGTGCAGTGTTGCAGAGTAGAGTGGCATAGAGTGGAGGAGCGTAGAGTGGAGTAGCATAGAGTGGAGCAGTGCAGAGTAGAGTGGAGTGGCCTAGACTGGAGTGGTGTAGAGTGTAGTGGCAAAGAGTAAAACACAGTAAAGGGGCACCACAATTAAAAACAATATGAACAAATTTCCAAAAGTCAGCAAACGTTAATTTCAAGAATTCGAACTTCCAAATTTGATGGAGATTTGGTCATCGAATTTGGTATACGGAGATCAGACGTATGCCCCTCTGCAGTCAACATCACTGATTCTGGTGCCACGGTAGGGTGACAGGACCCCCTGTTTTTGAGATCCAACAACGTAATCCTAGTTGGACTTCTTGAAATTAATGTTTGCTGAATTTTGGCATTCTAATGCTTGAAGACGCCTCCCTTTGCTCCGGCGTCTCTTTTCATTGGGGGTCGATGATTCTTTGATCCACATTGACTTACTTGTTGGAGGATGACTGTTGTCGCATTTATGAAATTCACTGGAGGATATGTGATTTGAGTATAATTTTGCCCCGAAGAAGTCCATTGCTACGGATGAAATGCGTTGGCTGTTTCTGCAGTAAACACTGGAGACATATATTTTTATACAAGATTACAAGAACTAAAAAGCAAAAATTAGAATAAAGAAGAATTTCATATATTTTGAAATTGTATTTAGAAATTTGTTCATATTGTTATTGCTTTTGGTGCACCTTTACTGTGTTTTACGATTTGAAATGTCCTTGTTTTAGGGCTGCATCTTGGCCGCAGGTACTGATACTGTGTGGACACACAAAAGCAGAATTCACCCATTAGGAAGTGTTTAGGGGCACGGGGTAGGTGTGGTGAGCTGGGGTCCGCTGCCTATTTAGTGTTTTTGTATTGGCAAAGAGTGTAGTGGTGCACAGCAGAGTAGAGTGGAGCAGAGTGCAATGGCATAGAGTAGAATAGTGCAGAGTATAATAGAGAGGCATAGAGTGAAGTTGCATAGAGTGCACTGGCATAGAGTGGAGTGGTACAAAGTAGAGCGCATTGGTGTAGAACACAGTAGTATAGAGTGCAGTGTAGAGTGGCAAAGAGTGGAGTAGCGTAGAGTGGAGTAGTGCAGTGTAGAGTAGAGTGGCCTAGACTGGAGTGGTGTAGAGTGCAGTGGCGAAGAGTGCAGTGGTGTATTGTTGATTAGAGTGGAGTAGAGTGCATTGGCATAGAGTAGAGTGGTTCAGAGTAGAGTAGAGAGGAGTACAGTGAAGTAGCATAGACTGGATTGGTGCAGACTAGAGTGAGTGACACAGTGTGGAGTGGCGTAGTGTGGAGTGGTGCAGAGTAGAGTGGAGTGGGGGAGTGTCCATGGTGTGGTAGCACACCATCATTACAAACAACACATCTTCAATTGAAATGACCATTACATTTGCACAGGCATACGGTTGTACTGATAAAGGTATACAGCGCACAAACAATAATGTGTGGAAATATCATCACCAAGTGTGTTGATTTGTGTTCATCAAATTACAATTTTTGTTTCAACTAAACTTCAGAATTACCCAAAAATTTGCTCTATTTTTGCTTTTATAAAAATCTGCACAGTTAATTTACAGGCATTTAAATTTAGTTTTGTGCTACAAAAAACATAACATTCTACATCCTTCCTCTAGCATACCCACAGTAACCAGCATGAATGTCAAATAAATGCTCTCACTTTGAAGTCAGAGAAAGAAAATTAAACACCAAGCTCCCTCAGAAGACAGGGTCTGACATTTGGCCTCTGTGTTTGAATGCACAGCAAATGTTACAAGATAAGAACAAGATTTAAATGCCTGTTTACAGAAAGCAAGTACTGGTGGATGAATGCAGCAAATGGGCTATGGGCTCCGGAAGGGAAGCACTCAAGCTGAACAGCCTAAAACAAATAAAGCCAGCAAATAGAAAGCAAGCAAATGTAAGTTGCAAACCACAAAGCTAATGGTAAGCAATGGCTGGAATGCCTTCCCTGAGAAGCTTTCTGAATGTCCGAATGTCCCCAGGATGTTGTTAGCAAACCAGACAGCTGCGCTGTCTAGTAGGCTACGACCTAAAAAGGAAAATGCCATAAATGATTGTTTTGTGCAGGAAGGTGCACCTTCCTGTACAAAACAATCCTGCTCATAATGCAGGCACCATGGTGCAAGGGTGCCTGCACTGGTGGTAGGCAGCACACATTGCACCAGCGGAAAGAGGCAGTAGAAATGCACCATATCTTTGTAAATATGGCTTATTTCTGTTCTCTCCCTTTCACACAACACAGCGCAGCAAGTTGCCTTGCTGTATTGCGTTGCGTGAAATGTGAGTAAGTCCGGACCTAAGAATATTAAGGCTTGATTTTGGTGTGCTCTTTGACGTTGTCTTGAAATAGTCAGTTTAAAACAAGCCAATGTACATATGGTAGAAAAAATATATGAATGCTAGACAGTTGCCTTTAAATAGTTTTGATTCTGAAAAAAGGCTATAAAATAAGATAAAGCAAACACAAGGAGATGATGGACGGAGTGCTGAAACTTTTCAAACACTCACCCCCAGTCACAGATCTGGGTTGAATCCATCATCATTCTTTAGCTCACTTTGCCACCCCAGTTCAGACACAGCTATAGGCAAATCAGTCTTGACCCTGTGCCTCATGGGAACAGTCCAGCCCGAACTGCCAAGCCATGTCTTCCCTGGACCGGAAACAAGCATCCTGGGACCGGTTTCGGGCTAACAGCCCTCATCAGCCAGGCTAGCTTGAAACCAGTGGCAAAGTGAGCAAGGGACCCACGTCTGGGCATACAATGCCAACTTAGGGTGTACAAAGCAAACACAAGGAGATGATGGACGTAGTGCTGAAACTTTTCAAACACTCACCCCCAGTCACAGATCTGGGTTGAATCCATCATCATTCTTTAGCTCACTTTGCCTCCCCAGTTCAGACACAGCTATAGACAAATCAGTCTTGACCCTGTGCCTCATGGGAACAGTCCAGCCCGAACTGCCAAGCCATGTCTTCCCTGGACCAGAAACAAGCATCCTGGGACCGGTTTCGGGCTAACAGCCCTCATCAGCCAGGCTAGCTTGAATCCAGTGGCAAAGTGAGCAAGGGACCAACGTCTGGGCATACCCTGCCAACTTAGGGCGAACAAAACAAACACAAGGAGATGATGGACGGAGTGCTGAAACTTTTCAAACACTCACCCCCAGTCACAGATCTGTGTTGAATCCATCATCATTCTTTAGCTAACTTTGCCACCCCAGTTCAGACACAGCTATAGGCAAATCAGTCTTGACCCTGTGCCTCATGGGAACAGTCCAGCCCGAACTGCCAAGCCATGTCTTCCCTGGACCGGAAACAAGCATCCTGGGACCGGTTTCGGGCTAACAGCCCTCATCAGCCAGGCTAGCTTGAATCCAGTGGCAAAGTGAGCAAGGGACCCACGTCTGGGCATACACTGCCAACTTAGGGTGAACAAAGCAAACACAAGGAGATGATGGACGGAGTGCTGAAACTTTTCAAACACTCACCCCCAGTCACAGATCTGGGTTGAATCCATCATCATTCTTTAGCTCACTTTGCCACACCAGTTCAGACACAGCTATAGGCAAATCAGTCTTGACCCTGTGCCTCATGGGAACAGTCCAGCCCGAACTGCCAAGCCATGTCTTCCCTGGACCGGAAACAAGCATCCTGGGACCGGTTTCGGGCTAACAGCCCTCATCAGCCAGGCTAGCTTGAATCCAGTGGCAAAGTGAGCAAGGGACCCACGTCTGGGCATACCCTGCCAACTTAGGGCGAACAAAGCAAACACAAGGAGATGATGGACGGAGTGCTGAAACCTTTAAAACACTCACCCCCAGTCACAGATCTGGGTTGAATCCATCATCATTCTTTAGCTCACTTTGCCACCCCAGTTCCAGACACAGCTATAGGCAAATCAGTCTTGACCCTGTGCCTCATGGGAACAGTCCAGCCCGAACTGCCAAGCCATGTCTTCCCTGGACCGGAAACAAGCATCCTGGGACCGGTTTTGGGCTAACAGCCCTCATCAGCCAGGCTAGCTTGAATCCAGTGGCAAAGTGAGCAAGGGACCCACGTCTGGGCATACCCTGCCAACTTAGGGCTGAACAAAGCAAACACAAGGAGATGATGGACGGAGTGCTGAAACTTTTCAAACACTCACCCCCAGTCACAGATCTGGGTTGAATCCATCATCATTCTTTAGCTCACTTTGCCACCCCAGTTCAGACACAGCTATAGGCAAATCAGTCTTGACCCTGTGCCTCATGGGAACAGTCCAGCCCGAACTGCCAAGCCATGTCTTCCCTGGACCGGAAACAAGCATCCTGGGACCGGTTTCGGGCTCAACAGCCCTCATCAGCCAGGCTAGCTTGAATCCAGTGGCAAAGTGAGCAAGGGACCCACGTCTGGGCATACCCTGCCAACTTAGGGCGAACAAAGCAAACACAAGGAGATGATGGAAAGAGTGCTGAATCTTTTCAAACACTCACCCCCAGTCACAGATCTGGGTTGAATCCATCATCATTCTTTAGCTCACTTTGCCACCCCAGTTCAGACACAGCTGTAGGCAAATCAGTCTTGACCCTGTGCCTCATGGGAACAGTCCAGCCCGAACTGCCAAGCCATGTCTTCCCTGGACCGGAAACAAGCATCCTTGTTCACCCAAAGTTGGCAGGGTATGCCCAGACGTGGGTCCCTTGCTCACTTTGCCACTGGATTCAAGATAGCCTGGCTGATGAGGGCTGTGAGCCCGAAACCGGTCCCAGGATGCTTGTTTCCGGTCCAGGGAAGACATGGCTTGGCAGTTCGGGCTGGACTGTTACCATGAGGCACAGGGTCAGACTGATTTGCATATGGCCATGTCTGAACTGGGGTGCCGGAGTGAGCTAAAGAATGATGATGGATTAAACCCAGATCAGTTGACTGGGGGTGAGTGCTTGCAATGTTCAACACTCCGTCCATCATCCCCTTTGGTTTTGCATTGTTCGCCCTAAGTTGGCAGGGCATGCCCAGACGTGGTCCCTTGCTCACTTTGCCACTGGATTCAAGATAGCCTGGCTGATGAGGGCTGTAAGCCGAAACCGGTCCCAGGATGCTTGTTTCCGGTCCAGGGAGGACACGGCTTGGCAGTTCGGGCTGGACTGTTCCCATGAGGCACAGGGTCAGACTGATTTGCATATGGCCATGTCTGAACTGGGGTGGCGGAGTGAGGTAAAGAATGATGATGGATTAAACCCAGATCAGTTGACTGGGGGTGAGTGCTTGCAATGTTCAACACTCCGTCCATCATCCCCTTTGGTTTTGCATTGTTCTGCCCTAAGTTGGCAGGGTATGCCCAGACGTGGGTCCCTTGCTCACTTTGCCACTGGATTCAAGATAGCCTGGCTGATGAGGGCTGTGAGCCCGAAACCGGTACCAGGATGCTTGTTTCCGGTCCAGGGAAGACATGGCTTGGCAGTTCGGGCTGACTGTTCCCATGAGGCGCAGGGTCAGACTGATTTGCATATGGCCATGTCTGAACTGGGGTGGCGGAGTGAGCTAAAGAATGATGATGGATTAAACCCAGATCAGTTGACTGGGGTGAGTGCTTGCAATGTTCAGCACTCCGTCCATCATCCCTTTGGTTTTGCATTGTTCGCCCTAAGTTGGCAGGGTATGCCCAGACGTGGGTCCCTTGCTCACTTTGCCACTGGATTCAAGATAGCCTGGCTGATGAGGCTGTGAGCCCGAAACCGGTCCCAGGAGGCTTGTTTCTGGTCCAGGGAAGACATGGCTTGCAGTTCGGCTGACTGTTCCCATGAGGCACAGGGTCAGACTGATTTGCATATGGCCATGTCTGAACTGGGGTGGCAGGAGTGAGCTAAAGAATGATGATGGATTAAACCCAGATCAGTTGACTGGGGGTGAGTGCTTGCAATGTTCAACACTCCGTCCATCATCCCTTTGGTTTTGCATATAAAATAAGATAAACAGATAAGATAAAGCCTTGATTTCGTAAACCATTGAAGACAGCTGAGACAAATGAGTGAGCATCTTAAAAAGTGGCCCGTGAAATCCCACAAGGTCACAAGGTTAAAGGTCGAGCCTGGTCAGCGCATGCGCTGCTCTGCGAGCCATGCTGTATTGGAGTATGGCATAGAAGCCCCGGCCACTCTCCGCCTATATTTGTCATTGGCTTGTGTCATTGTCCTTCGTAAATGCTGGCTTTTGATTCATTAATAGGCTTGTTAGTCCCTCCTTAGTACCGCCTTGTTGAAGAAAGTGACCCTCTTAGGGCCACCCGGGTTACCACTGACCACCTCTCAGCCTTCCATACCAAATGAATAGTCGGCGAGACAGTGGAGAATATACACCAATAGCTGTTTATTTGTATACACTCAGAGCGGTGCCCCGTCTGTACAGTCTCTGGGAGTGCTACAGAGGGAACTGAAGATCAGCAAGCATAGAGATACATTATGTACATTTCATGATGGGTTAAAGACACGCCCACAGTGGAAGTTCCAGGCACATGCAGCTGGACAGTAAAATACAAAAAAAAGGCTTCTGCTCTCGAAACCCAGCACAGTCCAAGGAAGTTGCACCCTGAACTGCGATAACACTGCCAGACAGGTGGGAGAGGGCCTCTATCTAGTGGGAAAGCTATGCGCTGGCATTCACAGCTCTTCATTGCAAAAACGAAACTCAGCAAAGGGCATTTCTCAGAAATAGCAAAGGATTAGTTTCAATCATCTTTCAAAATGGAGTCTGAACAGAAAATGGTGCTGCGAATGCTAACTTATACAGGGCACTGGGTAAGCATTAACAGGCCTAATCTAACAGACCCTCCTTTTAGCATGAGCTAAAAACAGTTTCTAATATGCAAAACGAAAATAAAGCAGACAGCATCATCATAACGGTATCAATACTTCAGCAATTGATAGAGCATCAGAATTTAAGAACATAATTGGGGTGAAATTATAGGCACTCCTTACAATCAGCATTAGGAAGTGGAACAGCAAGGAGGGAGGAATCCTCAAATATGCCCTCATCAATATTCATAAGGTGCTCAATGTCCGCCTGGAGCATCATAGCGGCATTTGTAACATGGACCGATATCTTCTCTTTAGGCATGAAAACAGTGGCACAATAAGAACAACAAGAAGGGAGACATTGAATGAGGACACAACAAAGCACTAATATCACAATAAGGTAAATCAGTTGTTGAAGTATTCAACCCCAACTGCCAAATAGAGACCAATTCCAATTCCCACTTTTCATTCCTTGTACATTGTCAATAATCTAAATAATATGTTGTGTTATATTCTTTTCCAAATTTTTTATACCGACCACACACTGGTCGCCAGCCACTGCGCATACACCACTACTCTTTGCCAAAATAAAATCTACTGCATATCTTGTCTGTTCTGAATACACCCGCATGCTTTCTAACTGGGTGGTAATATCGAGCAAAGCTGCTACTGTAGTATTGGATAGGATTTGTAGCTTACATCCAAAATATTCCCTAGCTTTCTCACCCTGGCCATAGCAGTACCACCCAATGTAAATATGGAGGAAAGGATGTATCCAAATGTAATTCCATTACTATAGCTATTTACTTCCAAATCTGTTACCCCTTCGCAGAATTCTTTCGTTAAGGTCCTTTTCACCCACCTCGTTTTGGGTTTTGGGTCGAGCGTATTTACATGGAACACCCAATGGCAACACCATCCGAGAGCTACATCATCGGTGCCATTGTGGACATTGGAATAAGACCCATTAGACAGAAAGAAAAACCCTGGGTGTGCATATATCGGCCCCTCATAATTCACCGCGGAGTTCATTCCCAAGGTGCTCAAATCATCTTTATTCACCAAGGGAACAGTATTTCTGAACAATATTATCCCGGAACAATTAATGTACAATGAAGTGTTCGTGCTATTTAGTAAAGGGCAACAAGCAGGATAATAACCAGCCTCCCAGGGTACTGTCAACTCTTTGTAATGCCAACCCACCAATGTTATATTCTGTGCTTCCATATAACAATTATCACAGTATGTATTGTTATCACAACCTGGGTAACCCATTCCCTGTGGCTTTTTCTGATACAGACATGGTCCAGGATAACCAAATCCAAACACTCCCCTTACTTCTGCAAACTGGGGCGGTCGGGTGTACATATAATTTACAAGTGACATGGGGTACGCCATCCAAAGGCTAGTGACAGATCTGGTGGGATAACAAGCGGTCCCTTTCCTAAAAAACCTCTTATGGGTCTCCACAAACATATTACTCTGGACAGCCCTTTTATTGTGTCTTGGGAAAATTGTTTTGCCCATACTATGTGTGGGTACACTGTATGCATCCTCCAAAAACCACGATACCCACATAGTATTATTATCACCATTATCAGGAGAGCAACACATGCAAATTTACTCCGCTTTGACCAAATCACACTACACTGTACAGTGACAGTTGGCTGTTCCTCCTCGGTAACTTTCCTGCCAAAAGGATGCATAGTGAATTTAAAAGAAGGAAATGCAAAGAAAATATGAATGTTCCCAGTGTCTGTCAGAGCCTTACTGGCACAGGCTCCTATTGTCCATCAATCAGTTGGCGCTCTTGAGCACCGGCGGTGGAGCTTGCTCTGTCCTAAGCTCTTCTCCTAATCTATCCCACGTTGATAAAGGTGGTATACTCTCAGAGTATACTTTTTCCCTCACTAATGTTCAAACAATAAAAAGCAAAGCAAATGCAGAATTTTCACTTGTTCCAAACCCTCATTGGTACTGCTACTCTGTGCTGCCCTATCTTGTGCAGTCCATCACTGATCTTTTTTCTCCTTAAGTTCAGTAGCCCTCGGCCAAGGACACAAATTGTACCTGGCAGCCCCAGGCACTGTGTGAACACTGAACAGAGGCTCCTGGATAGCCTGTATTTCTGGTGGGACAGCCGCATTCAAAAGATCATCGTTCTCCTTGTCTGTTTGTGTCCAAATTAACTGTGCGTCACTGAATGGAACAAATCTGGGTACTTGCTAACATTCAACGTCTCCTATTCCCTTCTTGATCCACTGGTCGTATGGCAGAGGCAAAGGTACTCTCCGGCAGTGGGTTGCATGAACCCAGTTCTTTCGACCAGCAACCCTTACAGCCGTCTGCGTCACCAACAGAACTTGCTCAGGACCTTTCCATCGGGGTTCCAAACTTTTTTTCCTCTGGAAGTTGCGCACGAGTACAAAATCCCCAGGCTGGATGTTGTGACCAGGTCCCTCTGGTTTAGGAGGTAGACATTCACGCACCTGTTGGTAAATAGACCCCAAACTTTCTGTCACTTGTCCAAGATAATCAAGCAATACAGGATACTCAATATCGGAAAACTTCTTGGGCCGGGCGTCCAAACACAATTTCAAAGGGGGATAAACCAGTTCTATAATGTGCTGTAGGTCTAGTTGACAAAAGAGCTAACGGTAGAGCATCTGGCCATTTCAACCCTGTCGTCTCTTGGATTTTTGCCAACTTCAGTTTGAGGATACTGTTGTACTTCTCAACAAGACCCACTGACTGCGGGTGATTGGCAGCATTACATTTCTGTTTGAGGTGCAAACCTTCACACACTAGTCTAATCACTTTCCCATTAAAATGAGATCCGTTATCTCTCCAGATAATTCGGGGCATATCAAATGAGGAAAATACCCTTGGAGGAGTACTTTCGCCGTTGTGGTGGCTGTATTGTCTTTAGTGGGGTAAGCCTCAACCCATTTACTGAACGTACATATAACCACCAGGACATACTTAAGGTTATTACAACGTTCCAGCTCATTAAGTCCGTTTGGAGGACTTCAAGTGGGAATGTAGGTGGTGCAAAATTGCCAGATGGTGTAGGGGTTCCCTGCCCTGGATTGTGCCTCATGCAAATCATACAATATTTTACTAAATGTGTAGCCGTTCTGGAAATATTATCGTTGCACCAAACCGGGGCCAATAGTTTTCAAATGCCTTTTGCACTAATAAGAGCTGGACCATGAGCCATAGTAACCACAGGGAGCACATATGCATCAGGTAACATCCATTACTGTTCTCCAGACTTGTCAATCCAACACCCTTCTTCATTTAATTGTGCTGTACTTTCCTGCCATACCGCTAGTTCTTCCATCGTTGCCTCACTTTGTATCTCCTTCACACTCTCAACCGTATTTTCAAACATAGTGTTCTCAGGAACCCATCTAGCTGGATCTGCAACAAAAATTCTCTTCATCTTGCTTCGAGCAGTTTCCTTGGCTGTCTGATCTGAAAACGCATTCCCTCTGCCTACATCATCTGTCACTTTTCTATGGGCATTGCACTTTATAATCGCCATTTTCTTAGGGAGTGTTAAAGCAGATAATAACAGCAGTATAAGAAGTCCATGTTGTATCTTTATGCCATGGGAAGTAAGGAACCCTCTCTCTGCCCACAATCGCCCAAAATTATGTGCGACCCCAAATGCATATTGGCTGTCTGTGTAGATATTGACAACCAAACCCTCGCTCAATTCACAAGCTCATATAAGAGCCACGAGTTCTGCCGCCTGGGCGGACTGATAAGGGACTTGTGATGTTTCCACCACTGTGCGCAAAGTAGTAATAACATAAGCTGCAGTAGTTGTGCCATCTGGTAATTTAAAACAAGAGCCATCGACATATAGTGCTCCTTGGGGGTCAGATAAGGGAACATCAGTCAAGTCTACCCGTCCTTTCGTCTCTTCCTCTGTTTGAAAAATACAGTAATGATTGTCGACTGCATTGCTTTCGGAAGGGAGGGGTAGTTACATGGCTGGATTCAGAGTGAAACATCTTTTAATCATAATATGCTTAGCAAACAATGTCAATTCATAACCAGTAAGACGTGTACTGGTGAGGTGCTGTGTCCTTGTTTTATTCAAAAGTGTATCCACAGCATAGGGTACCATAACTGTGAGATCAGTATCAAGTGAAAGTCCAGCCGATTGTCTGATTGAAGTGGCCACAGCCGCGATCACTCGCAGATAGCTCAGGAGGGCTCTTGCGACAGGGTCAAGCCCAGCAGAAAAATAAGCGCAAGGTCTCTGTCTATCACCAAATCTTTGAGTCAAGACAGAAAGGGCACAACCAAATCGTGGACATAGAGCACAAAAGGTTTCCTATAGTTAGGTGTGCCTAGCACTGGAGCAGAGCAAAGCGCAGTTTTTAGTTGTTCAAAAGTATGCTGACAATCAGGCGTCCAAAGCAAAGGCTCATGCACTTCTTTTATTGTTAATGCAAGCAAAGGTTTGATTTATAAAGAGTAGTTCAGAATCCACTGGCGACAGCAGGAAGTAATGCCTATGAAAGCGCACACATCTTTTTGAGTTTGCGGAAGGGGCATTTTAAAGATGGTACTAGTGCGTTCTGGCATTAACCTTCTACCCTCCTTCGACAGTAGGTGACCTAAATAGTTGACCTCCTGTCGACAATACTGAAACTTTGAAAGGGATACCTTGTGTCCATGATGTGCCAGATGTAACAATAATTTCACTGTACTATCCTTACAACCTTGTTCCGTGTCAGAAACAATTAATAAATCATCTACATATTGCACCAATACATTACCTGGAGAAAGTGAGAGTGAATCCAACTGACCTTTCAATGCTTGACTATAAATAATAGGACTTTCAGTATAGCCTTGAGGAGCGCGACAGAAGCGAAAGCTTTTGCCAGCTAGTGTAAATCCGAACAAATACCTGCTATCTGGGTGTATAGGAATGCTAAAGAATGCATTTTTCAAATCAATAACGGAGAAAAACTTAGTGGTGGATAGAATCATTGTCAAAAGCGTAGTAATGTCAGGAACCACTGGGAATTGCGAGACTACTATTTTATTGACTTCTCGCAAATCCATCACAAAACGATATACCTAGTCAGTTTTATCAGAAGAATCTGAAAGTGTCCTTTTTAGGACAGGAAGAATGGGACAATTACATACATTACCTGTAGTCTCCTCGACAACTCCCTTACATATTAGGTCCTGAACTATTTGAAGCAGGGCTCGTTCTCCTGCCTGTGGTATTTTATACTGAGGAATACGAGGCAATATGGCATTGTCCTTAACCTGTATAGAAACAGGGGAGATATGCAATAGACCTACATTGGTATCACCAGTGGCCCATAATGTAGGGGGTACTTGATCAAATTCAGGTGGAAGGGGGGCACTGTCTAGTACCTGCGTCTGAGCCCATTGTAATATAAACACCGTCTGGGGAACAATAAATAGTAGCATTCAGTTTCTTTAATAAGTCCAATCCCATCAAATTCTCACCACAATTGGATGTTGAAAGAAATGGAGAGTCCACAGTAAAAGGACCAATGGTAAAAGCAAGGGGGCATGAGATGGGGCTTACAACCAGTACTCCTGAAAAACCCACTGAAACATTATTATGGCCAGACAGGGGTGCCTCAGGGACCAGGTGTCGGGCAATAGAGCTTTTCGTGGTACCCGTATCCACCAGGAACTCTTTAGGAGATCCTTGCAGATCTATCTTGACATAAGGGCCACGCTGGTCTACAGGTATCTGAACTAGTCCCGTACCCTGTCCCTGGCTGTCCTAGCTGTAAGACATCCCCGTCACATCATCAATATCATAGTCGTCATTGTAGTACTCCCTGTCCCTAGTGTCATCAAAATAATTGTCACGATGGTCTACAGGGGCAGAAGTATGTTGCTGCCTATTGGTCCCTCGGCCCATGTTTCCGGAACCTCGTCCTTGAGTGGACGAAACTTTTTGCAAAAGCACGGGGCACTGGCTGCCCCAGTGACCTTCTTCCTTACAATACGCACACTGATTCTGCCCCAAAGGTGTAGCTGGAGGCTGTCTAGTACAAGGAAGCTGTTGTTGGGGTCCCCGTACCCTGGTTTTACCTCGATATGCTTGTTGCAGTAATACCTTGGTCTTCAGATCTTTCTGCTTTTTATCATTTTTGTCTTTCTCTTCATTATCCCTATGCTCATAATATTGGGCCATATTTAAGATCACAGAGGGAGAAGACGTAGACCAAGTGCTCTCAGATGCCTGGAGTCTGGAGATTATTTCGGGGAGGAGATTAATGACAAACCTATCAACAAATAAACAGAATCCTCCTTCTGTAGACATATCCTGCCCACTGTAATCCAAGAACGTTTCTTCAAACCTAGTGAAGAAATCAGACACACTCTCATCTTTCTTCTGCGACAGGCAGTCAATCTATCCCAACTAACTTTCTTGGGCGGAATGAGAGTATGCATGTATTCTATTATACGGCTGGGCAAAACAAGTAACTCGGCTCATGGTTTATCTCCTGGCTTCCTATCTCGGTCCCAACCCTTAATCGCATCTCATGTTCCACCTAACTCGGCGACATGATCTTGGGTATGTACTTGCCACCAAATATCAACTGGAACTAGTAAACCAAAAAACATCTCAATGTCAGCAAGGGTCATCACAGTAGAGGAGGCAGCCTTTGTCAATTCTTCATAATAAGCAGTAGGATTTTTCCTAGGGTCAGGCAGCGTAGCCTTAAGGGCCAGAACCTCACTTCTCTTCCATGGACTATAAACCCATTGTTCCGGTAACTGCCCCATGTTGATCCGTTATTGCAGGAATTTCCAGGTGATAAATTGGATGAACCTCTCGCATTGAGAATTTAGTTATTTTGGTGGGGCTCTTATCATGCAATCTATCTCTATACGTCAATAGTGTGGAAATGTTTCTATACAAAGGGGTTGGCTCCAAACTATGTCCATAAGCACCTTCATTAATATTAAATAATATTTGGGGTGCTTCTGTTTCAATGTGCATGAGCCAAAGGTCAATCAGGGTGGAAGACAAATGTTTATGGGCATGTTGTTGCGGAAAGGGATCAAAGTCTCGCATTACCTGCCAGATATCTGTGAGACCATAAATTGAGTTGCGAGCCCACTTTATTGCCTGGTCCACTACTTCATTCTTCTCTCTATTTCCCACCCCGGATCGCATTAACCGACCTGACCGTTCTCTGAGTCCAGTGAGATCTCTATCTCCCAAGCCGCGCACGCACTGGTGTGTCAGTAATTAAGAACGATGGAGGATGAATTACTGGAGCAGGAGTAGTAGGTATTGCAGCAGTTAGAGATTGTAACGGAAGAGGAGGAGCAGGGGGCACATTAACTGGAGCAGTGGGTGTGACAACTGTAGAGGCAGATACACCTTGTGCCTGTTGTTGCTGATGGGGAATAACGGGTTAGACCCACTCTGGAACGTATGGTGGCGGGGGTCGAGTATCTAACAAGGCATCCATGAAGGTATCCCCGTCCTCCATTAGCCACATAAGATTTATCAATATGCAACCGAAACCTCGTATCTTCACGTTCTATTCCTGTCTCCTGTTTTTCTTTATCATAAGCTACAGCTTTTTGTGTAAGGGTTTGCATCTTTCTTTTTCTGGCATCTCTTTCCATTTTCAATCGTCCTCAATGGCCTCTTTCTGCCAAGTACGCAGAGAGTCAAACATAGATTGTCTACTGCGTCTTTTAAACAACTGTTCCTGTAGAAACCCCATCTTTTGTTCATCAAAAGAACCCGTCAAAGGCCACTGTAACTCTGCATTGTCCCTCGTATATTTGTGCCATAATGTACTAAACATAATAGGGCCAAGGCCATGTTTAACACACATATCATAATTAGGACTGCCCTCAGGAGGTGCAGGTTGGGATTTGGCCAACTGTGCATCAGAAGAACAACAACCACAAAACAAACTCAGAAACTTACTAAAACCAGGCATTGCAAAGGAATAAAGAAACAAATCGTTATTTTACCTGGCAAAGTATTTGCAAACACTTTTTACCAAAACAATCCAAATACTGAAACAAAACCAAATCACAGCTGTACCACATCCACATAGAACCAAAACTGACTCACCTGATATCCGAAATACAAAGAAACCGGTTCTCCACTGCCGAGTCTTCGGACCAAACAGTCAGATCAGGGTTCGCCGTTCAGGACCCCAGTCGGGATGACCGCTGAGTGAGGCACCCCCTGGTGGGACAGAGGCAGCAGCAGCGAGTAACAGAGCTCTTCGTGCAGGGATCCCTGAGCCGTCAGTCCGACCTGATGATGTCCTTGTCCTCCCCTCCGTCTGCGGAAAGGGATGGGTCATAACCCGAAAGAGTCCCTGTTCGGGCGCCAACTGAAGGAAGTGACCCTCTTAAGGCCACCCGGGTCACCACTGACCACCTCTCAGCCTTCTATACCAAATAAATAGTCAGAGATCCAGTGGAGAATATACACC
Organism: Calotriton arnoldi; assembly: GCA_963921515.1. Classification (NCBI taxonomy): domain Eukaryota; kingdom Metazoa; phylum Chordata; class Amphibia; order Caudata; family Salamandridae; genus Calotriton; species Calotriton arnoldi. The sequence continues at coordinate 26,326 of CAWUFW010021280.1, read as the reverse complement.
AATAGCTGTTTATTCATATACACTCAGCGCGGAGCCCCGTCTGTACAGTCTCTGGGAGTGCTACAGAGGGAACTGAAGATCAGCAAGCATAGAGACACATTTTCTACATTTCATGATTGGTTAAAAACAAGCCCACAGTGGAAGTTTCCAGGCACATGCAGCTGGACAGTAAAATACAAAAAAAGGCTTCTGCTCTTGAAAACCAGCACAGTCCAAGGCCGTTGCACCCTGAGCTGCGATAACACTGCCAGACAGGTGGGAGAGGGTCTCTATCTAGTGGGAAAGCTATGCGCTGGCATTCACAGTTCTTCATTGCAGAAACTAAACTCAGCAAAGGGCATTTCTCAGAAATAGCAAAGAATTAGTTTCGATCATCTTTCAAAATGGAGTCTGAACAGAAAATGGTGCGGCGAATGCTAACTTATACAGGGCACTGCATAAGCATTAACAGGCCTAATCTAACATTGTCTTCATTCATAACCTCTCATGAGGACTGGCCCTGTTACTTCGGTTGTTACACGGTAAGTTTTTTTAGTCTGTAAGCACTATTTTCTTTAAATAGTTTCTCCTACTGCAGACACGACATGCTTTCCTCCAACATTCAGCGCGCCATGCATGCTTTCACTTTCTAAGCAGCCCGGAACAATGGCGGCCACTTCTTTAAATAGGTGTCGCATTTACAAGCAGTTTGAGCTATTGGCATTGTACATGACAATGCCTTTTATTTATGTGTTAATTATCAAAACATAGAAATAAAAGGCATTGTCATTTACAATGCAAATAGCTTAAACTCTCACAAATGCGAGACCTATTGCATTGCAAATGCTTGTTTTAAATGAGTTCATGTTATACTGTGTAGTTCTCAAGCCTTCCGAGGCTGACATCATGTGATCTGCGCAAGATCTCTTGTTGGCAAACGTCCATCGAGCGTCTTTGTTATGTTAACAGAGATTTGTATAGCACTGTATTCGGCATAGCAATGTGGGCCCCAACAGGGGCCAAAGCACCCAATGTTTCTGTTAGCTCCCCCCCCCACTTCACGAAAACAGATCGCAGCAGTCAAAAAATGTCGAAAAAACTGTTTGTTTATAATAAATGCAATCATCGAATAATCACTTCGCCTCTCTGATTCACAGGCAGATTTCCTACTTCCAGAATTTCCTTCCTCGGTTTCTCTGTGGTTAAACAAGAAACCTTGCTGCCTCTTTCATACTAAAGCAGATAATTGTCAGTTAAAGCCTCTGGCCATGCGTTTGTGAAACTATATGTGTGCAGTGAGTTTTCTCTCAAATGCAAGTCAGATTGAATCACTTCTATGTATGATTTACGTAATGCGTGCCAATCAGCTGCCGACTGATTCAACCCAGCGTTTGATGCCAGGTGTTTGTGCCCCGATTTATTACTGTATGAGGTGATGTTTCTACTAGGATGTCCGGTGAGCTCTGTCACGTTGCATAGCAAAGGATTCATGTTTGCAATACTTATTCAGGATCTAAAGGGACAGCCATTTTGTGTAACATGACACCGAGGGGCATATGTACTAGCCCCTATCGCCACCACAACATCACTTTTACGGACATTGTGGTGGCGATAGGAGGTGCGCCTTATGTACAAGGCAGCGTTAAGCCACTTAACGTGGCTTAACGCTGCTTTGTACATAAGGCCCCCTTTCACGCTATGGTTAGCGTGAAAGGGGCGTGTAGTGGGTGTTGTGGTGGGCATTCCACCGCAACACCTATTGTATTTGACACTGCCCGTATGTACAAGGGTGGCGTACATAGGAGGCAGCACCAAAATTAAGACCAGGAAAATCCAGGAAATTTCTTAGTTTGAATGACGTTTTTTAGTCCGAAGATCAGTCAGCCACTGAATTGTGGGCTTTTTGTAATATTTTGAAGTGATATGTTGCATAGCCTAAATACAGGTCATTGCTGTGCTGTTATGGTGCCAGAATATTGATTACAATATGACATCAATATTGTGTTCATATTACTGTTTAAAAAATATTGCCACCATTGGAAGTAATATTAAAGAATCTGCACCGAATGGGAAAATATTTTTGTAAAGGATATTTAGGGCACAATATTTCCGCATGCAATACTCCGCTATAGTCAATGTGTGTTTACCACTGCATGGTTTTCTGGGGTTACAAGTGGAAGGGCCCTTTTTAGGATTGTAAATTGGAAAAAGGCAGGTTTTATTGACATTCTATCAGTGTAACTTTATTCAGGTAAGTGTTCCATATGATACCCCGGGTTCTTATCTTGACTCTGATGGGGTGCATGTAGTCGAAAAATGTGGGCAACAGGACATTTTGAAATTATTTGTTTGAGGAGGGTTTGGCCTCGAAAGAGAATATGCATTGTTAGTCCTTTGCGCTTGAGGCAGTTGTATCCCATTCATTTTTCTATGGCCTGCATTCTGTTGAATATTACAATGAAGCAACCTGTCTCCCCTGATCTGTATAGGCATATATGTGCATCTTCATCATATGAGTGAAAAGTGAAGTAATGAGTGCATAGGACCTTCATGAGGGATTATATTTAAATATGAGGAAAGCATTGAGGAATCCCACAATTAACCTTGCTGTAATTAAGTGTGAGTTACACCAGAATATTCACTCTTCATCGACAAAGCCTCTACTGTGAGTAGGTACATTTTGCAAAAAGCTTCGCTGTGACTTACTCGTGAATTTTCAGGAGTAAAACATGTTTATTCAAGCATGACTTACACCTGGAAACTGGTCAGAGAAAATGTTAGGGAATCAGTCTGGTTTGCACACTACCTTGTGCCTCCCACGAAAACTGCTTAGAGCCTCTAAATTGTACATCACCCAAGGACTTTCTTTCTTAAGTTGGAAGATAATTTGTTTTCATAGTCAAATTCAAGAGAAACGTCATTAAACCCACTATGTTTTTCGCATCTAAATCAGTAAATGTCTTATATAAAGTCACAAGCTGTAAATTATTTTTCTAGTCCTGTCCTAGCATTCAAAACCGATCGATGAATTGATTAACGAATGAATCATTCTCATCTCAGCCATACAGTCCTTTAATGCCAGCCAAATGTTAAAATATGTATCTACTTTTCCCAAATACTTATAACACAGTTTTTTATGAATCATATTTTTTCATTTTATATTTCAGTTCTTCAGTAGATGGAGGTTCTTCAGATCTCCTTTTTGAGTGATTATTGAATGAGCCCCCAATGAACCAAAAAACGCAAACTCTTCCCTTTAACACTTCCACCTGATCCATATCCTGCAATCTGGGTCTGGACCTACCCCTGTTTACAGAGAAGTTTAAATTATTTTGAATACCTTGTGCCAATACTTTGGCATTCCCAAATTGTATTCATCGAGGAGCCAAAGCCGTTCTTGCATCTAGTTAATTGATCTCCATACTCTGTCTATGCTTCATGGAGGAGCTGTTGCGTATAGTGTAGTCTAAGGGATACAAAATGTTGGATTTACCTTACATTTGAGCTTAATAGTAGATCATGCCTCTACTGTCAAGGAAAGAGTCAAATCCTGTTGTCATGTAGTTTTAACGTTAGAATGATTGGGTGGGATAGTTTCCGGCAGTAAGATGTAGACCTGTGTTATGAAGCCCTTCTGGAGAGGATTTTGTAACCCGGCTTCAAATAATCTCAACTTTATTTTTGATGTCCCACAAAGAAGCTACAGAGGTGGAGATGTTTAAAAAAGGTCCCCTATACAATTCCAAACATTCCTGAAATAGTAAACAAAGGCACTAACACTTCCTAATCCAATAACTGTTCTATTTCCAGCAGACCTCACATTTCAATCCCCTCATAAAACCTTTTGGTAGAGCAGGATTTCAACAATAATGGTATACATTGTGTCATCCCATCTGTTGCGGGAAACCCCAGCAAAGTGTACTTAAAATCTTTAATTGGATCTTTTGAAAAATTTTGAACATTAGATTTTGCGCAAGTCCGATATATTTTGGGCCATTTTTAATATGATTTTCTGAGACAATAGACTCCCAGCCTGAGGAATAACAGTATCGTTACCACAAAAAATTAAGGCCAGAAGAGTGCCAGGTTTCCTTCTGACAACATTTGGAGACTCCCCCCCCCCCCCCCAAGGTAAATGAAATAATTAACCTATGTCATTTGCAAAAAATGACTTTTCCAGATTAGGTGGAAGATGTTGAAAGCATGGCACTGAGCCAAGTGACTTTTTATAAGTTTGGTATTGCAAACCATAGACAGAGGTAAATGTTTCTCAAACTTTAGTCCTAATCATGCATTATTGAGTTGGATCATTGCTGACACTTGCCCGCTAACCTGAATGCCTAGATATAGGACTGTTTCCTGACTAACTATTTCTAATGTCTCAGCATCCAAATGCAGTGGCTGAGCATTAATCAGGATCTCTTCTGTTTTGGAATTTCTGACCTTGTAGCTGGATATTTTCAACAGCTCACCAGGCCCTGGTGAAGCACTCTCATGTTAATTTGACCAAACGTGACCGTGATGCAAATGTGACTACAGGCTCTTCTTGCACCGTAGAGCCTATGAAGCAATAATCGTACTTTTTATACACATCACAGACAATAGCACCAAGTAGGTGTAATGCTTATTTTGCTCTTGCAGAGTGTGTGAAGTTGCAACACTTTGCTTCCACTAAATAGTCTAAACTAGGAGTGGTCTCAGGGAGTGTACTCCTTGGTCCTGATAAAAGTTACAGGGAAGGGTGACTTGAAACATGTAGACCACTTAGAAAGTAGGGTCATCAAATCCATATATACTTTCTACTGATCTTCCCCTTTTTAATCTTACTGCCTGGAGGACGTAATAAAGCATAGTTTTCCTACCCAACAGGCATTTCTAATTTCAAAAGAACCCCTCCAACTCCTATTTACCATCATTTGTGACACCATACAGTGCTCCTGTGTATTTCACAGGGAGCAGCATGTCCTGTTCCGCAGTGGAACAGGAAGCACCCAATGATGAAGCATGACACCAGAGGGTAACCCTGGTTGGTGAGGGTTATGCAAAAAAAGGCTTGCACTTTTTTTTACCCATAAGGAGGATTAGCACATACAATGGAGTTGGGCTCAATTTTTTTGATGTACATGCAATAGGGAATTCAAACAGCTCCAGGTAGTGTCGGTCGGTCCCTTACTTCACACACAATAAGCCATACACAAAGCCTTCATAACATATTACAGGGCTCTTTAGTACCCCCACTGGGGCCCTTCAAAATGACGTGATGGAATTGCAAGAGGCAACCCCTCTACCTAGACTTTCCCTAGAGGACCGAGAGGAAATTGATACCCCTATCAAGGCCCAAGGTGTGAAGGCAGCAAAAATGGGGCTAGTGGCTGGTAAATTGCCTGGGACAGACGGCCTTCCAAACACATTTTTCAAGATGTTAGTGAGTTCCTTAGTTCCGAATTTGACAAAGTTAGATGAGATGGTGACAGAGGCTGGACGTCTTCCGGCCATATTACGCAATGCCTCGTTAATTTCTCTGCTAAAACTCGGGAAGGACCCCACGGACTAAGAGGCAGATTTACAAGAAAGTGCCGCAGCGCGGCACCGCAAGCCCTTTGGCTGCGCCACACTGCAGCACTTTCAGAGCACAGGAATGCAACATATTTACATTGATATGTCGCATTCCTGTGCTCTCCCCTGCGCTGGCGCACAAACAGCTGCCATGCGCCGGCGCAGGCACCCTTGCACCATGGTGCAAGGATGCCTGCATCATGGGTATATTGTTTTTGTGCAGGAAGGGGCACCTTCCTGCACAAAAACAATCACTACAGGCATTTTCCTCTTTCAATGCGTGCTGTAGAATGCAGCACGCATTGAAAGAGGAAAAAAACAAGGAGAAATGAAAACATTTCTCCTCGTTGCGCCTCGCTACGCCACCCCTAGTGTGGCATAGCATACTGACGCATTTCCAGGTTTACGATTCCTCGTAAATCTGGAAATGTGTCTGGTTCCATGGGTGTTGCGTGGGAACACCGACAGCAACACCCATGAAACGCCCCTTTCACGCAAAGTGCTGTGTGTAAAGGGGCCGTCTTTACAAGGACAGGAAAAGCCACGCAGGGTGGCTTTTCCTTTCCTTGTAAATATGCTAGTGCATCACAAAAAGTGACGTACTGGCAGTGCAAGGGGCTTGTAAATCTGCCCCATAGTCTCAACCTTCCTATGGCCATACTAAATATGGATGACCAAATCCTTAGTACAATCCTGGCCAGTCGTATTCAACAAATGATCCCTTGCCTAGTACATGCTGACCAAAACAGGTTCGTCCCAAGTAGGAATAGCACTTGAAACATTTGACATATTTATCAAATTATGGAGGCCGTCCAAGGAAGGTGGCCGTGGGCCTGCTGTTAGATTTACAAAAGCATTTAACACTCTGAGCTGGGATTACCTGTTTTGTTTGTTTTCAAAACTTGATTTAGGCACATATGTTGTCAGGTTAATCCACATACTTTATACAGACCCTACAGATCAAGTCCAATATGGGGGTCAGCTCTCTGAGGCAATACCAGTCCCCCTCTTACTTGCATTAGCATTGGATCCATTGGCAGCACACGCCATACAGGATGGAAGAGAGTGGGCAATCCCTCTACCAGACAGAGTCCAACCAATCTCTTTATATGCCAATGACATGTTGTTCTATCTTATAGACCTGTTGTCTGATCACTCCTCCATTGCTAGTTTCTTGGCAGAGTTTGGCGCAGTCTCTGGACTCCGGGTGTACTGGACCAAAGCTTGTTTATTTCCTTTGGCTTCTTATGAGATGTCGGTGCCTCTAGATATGGGTGAAGGCCCAGTCCACTGGGAGCCTACTTCCTTTGGATACCTAGGTATCCATATGTATCATACAGTTCAGGGCCTTTTGGCCATTTAACAGAAGTAGTATCATCTCTTCTGTCTCGTGTAAACATTTGGCAGTCCCTCTCCTTAGCAGTGATGGGCAGCATTGCCGTCTCTAAGATGGTAATGCTCCCTCGCCTCCTTTATTATTTTACAAACCTCCCTATTTCTCTTCCCTGGAATTTCTTCCGGGATCTGCATAAACTCCTGGGGGATTTAATAGGGCACAATTCCCGCAGATGGGTGGACCTTCCTAAACTACAGTTTCCGCCAGACCAAGGAGGCCTTGGGCCAACCAAATTTGAATATTAATATATAGTGTCCCAATTACAGTGGCTCTCCTAATGGTTGATGAATCTCTTCTTTGAAGAAACGTGCACAGCTGGCCCTCTGCTCACCTATGCCGAACTCTCGTCACTCATGGACCTGGAGACACAGTCTAAGAAGAACCTCTCCCACCTTTTATGACTGGCACTTACCTGCCTATATAGGATATTGATGATCACTAAACATATGCCTTCCTACGCACCTACGATAACTTTACTCAGTCTACAGGTCTGGCAGAGATGCATCACCAACCAGGGGCTGCGCATTTGAGACAAGACCTAGCTCATTACTTTGGGGGACCTTTTCCAGAACAGTCAGCTCCTCTCCTTTTCGACCTTGATGGTGCAATATGACCTACAGGAGGGTCAATTCATCCTATATGATTCCTTAAAATGTGCCCTCAGGGACAAATGGGCAATTCATGTTTCAGAGCCAGCTACCCACCAGCTTATACAGTCTCTGCACACACTGGGTAGCAATCGCAGGCTTGCTAGTTGCATCACTGGGGCGCTAGTTGCCCAACACAAATCTCGCTGCAATCCCTGAGAGAAATATGGGAGGAAGAGTTTGGTAGACCTCTCCATATTAAAGAATGAGTAAAAATGATAGAATACCTGAGGAAGGTCTCAAGGAATGCCCGACTAAACCTGATACAGGTATATATACTGCATTTGGCTTATCTCTCCCTGAAACGGCTCTCCAGAATTTTCCCTGGAGCCCTGGACCTGTGTGCAAGGTATGGCCCCCTAGCAGCAGAATTTAAATAAATGGTGCGGGACTGACCACAACTCCACTCCTTTTGGGAGGCTGTGCTACTGAGGGTGGTGGAGGTCACTGGTTTCTTGGGGACGGGTTCTTGGGAGTTAGGGGCTCTAGGTGTCTACAAGTGATCAGACAGACAAAACACAGTGGCACACCTCTTTGATCTCATTTTCACCCTATCCAAAAGGACCATAGCCATGAAGTGTAAGGCATTTTACCCCCTTCCACCCAGGCCTGGATCCATGCTCTGTCATGATGGGTGAGGGCTGAAGCCACGACCCTGCACAGAGAGAAAGCCAGAGGCCTACGTCACTGCCCTATGGCCCATGATTGTGAGATATTGCTCTCTTGATTGGTTGACCCACATGGTCGCAATGATTCCACATGTGAAGCTCCCAGCCCAGCTTCTAATTTTTTGAAGGATACTACTCACTTACCCCACCACAGAACCCTAAATCCATGAGGAGACCACACAACTACTTCTCAGCATCTGTACCCATTAACGAACTGATGTATGTGAATTAATGGAAAACTAAAACTGATAAACCACATTGGAGAAAAACAAATCATGGAAAACCAATTTTAAGGAAAAACAATTTTAAAGAAATACAAATGAATCGAAAATTAAGGAAAACATTTTGAAGGAAAGATCATTTTAAGGAAAAATCTCAATTTATAATAAGCCTGGGTGGAGTTTAGGACTAGTGAATGTTTTTTGGTTTCAGGGATGGGTAAGGTTTAGGGGTGATCAGGGGTTTTTAAGGATCAGGAATTAGTGGAGTTCAGGCATAGAAAGGGTTTGTTAGGGTTCAGGAAAGGGTGGAGTTTACGGGTGTAACAGGTTTTAGGTATCAGAAATGGGTGGAGTTTAGTGGTAGGGAGGGGTTTTAGGGTTCACACATGAGTGGAGTTTAGTGGGGTGAGGTGAGGTGATTTTAGGATTCAGGGATGGGTGGAGTGTAGGGGTGTTGAGGGGTTTTAGGCAGTGCTTAATTTGTAATAAGTGCCGGGGCTCAGAGTTTTCCCCAGAAGCCACCACCAGCACTGTAGAAGGTTGTGGTGCTGAAAACCAAGGCTGGGTAGGCTTGAGTGCCCTTTAACCCACCACCAGACACTCCCTGTCCCTCTATCTTACTCCTGCACATTCTTTGTCATCTCTGCTTTATCCCTTTGTCACTGTATTTCATTCTTTCTTTTCGTCCTCCTTTCTCCCTTTTGTGTTTTTCTCTCTTTTGTTCTTGGTCAAAGTGTGATGAGGAAAAATGAGTGCTAGTGCCCACCCCCACCTCGGAGGCGTCGCCCATTGCCCAAGAAATCCTACAGCCAGCAGCGAGAGCCCTGTTTGTCTTTAAAATTGTATTTTACTTATTTAGCCCTAGTTGGGCTTCGAGAACGTGGGTGTTTCCTCTGCTACTGACTGACCATCCTCGTAACTCTTAATATTAGCACAGTGACAGGACGGTCCTATTCAGTGGCTGAAGGCAGTAGTGTGACAAAATATGAGCCCCCACCCCGCAAGATATGCAAATGGGGCCCCCACACTCATATCAGTAGGCGCTGAGGGGCCCACTTCAGTATGAGTAAACCTGGGAGTTCCACACACACCGCAGGGTCCTCTCTTACGCCCCTGGATGAAGGAGCATCCTCCCATTTCAATCAATATGCATTTTTTTGTTTTTTACTTTGTCAGCAGCTTGGAATGAGTCTACTGCACACAGCACTGTCAGTTAAAGATACAGTGTCAGACAGCCTTGCAGCAACTACACACACAACCCGAAGGGCCCCCCTCAGAATTACAAGGCTCGCCCCCCGCTGCCACCCACCCCCACAGTGTGTGGGCTGCAGGGTGTACTTTACATTCCTGACATGAATATTGGCGAGGCTTACAACCGTTCTATAAGCTGCCACTCCTGTACACTCTCGCTCACCTTTCATTTCTCCAGTAAAAGGCACAGACAGTTGTGTTGCACTCCGTCAGGTCTGCATATCACAGGTCTTAATTTTGAGCAACATGTTCTTTCTTTCTGGCCAGACCAGTCATTAATATTAGCTTGGCTCCTTTACCACTAAGTGACCCTACCAGAGGACTTCCCTGAGCTTCCAATCACACAAGATTAAACAGTAATCCTACCCCGCCAGCGATCATGCAGTCACCCACCTAGTTATATTTATTTTTAACCATTATCAGGAATTCCGATGGCAGGTGAAGACATTGTAGTCCCGGCCCTGTGAAATAAGTGCCGCTGCTCAGCACCTGAAACCACCGGCACAAATTAAGCACTGGTTTTAGGGTTCTTGGATAGGTGGAGTTTCTGGCTGGTGATGGTTTTTAAGGTTCAGTGATTGGTAGAGGTGGTGAAGAGCTTTTAGGATTCAGGATTAGCTGGAGTTTAGGGTGGTGAGGGGTTTTAAGGATTCAGGGATGCATGGAGTTTAGATGTGGAAAGGGTTTTCAGGTTCAGGGATGGGTAGAGATTAAGGGTGGTGAGGAGTTTTTAGGGGTCATGGATGGGTGTTGTTTAAGGGCGATGAGGGTCTTTTTAGGGTTCAGGGATGGGTGGAGCTTGGGTTTTTTGAGGGGTTTTAAGGGGTCACGGATGTGTGGGATTTAGGTTTAGAAAGCATTTTCTATGGTTCAGGAATGAGAGAAGATTAGTGGTAGTGAGGAGTTTTACGGTCAGGGATGGGTGGAGTGTAGGCGTAGTGAAGGGTATTTAGGTTTCTGGTATGGGTGGAGTTTAGGGGTAGAAAGAGCTTTCAGGGCTCTGGGATGGGTGTAGTTTAGGTGTGGTGAGGGGTTGTAGAAGACAGGGATTGATGGTCTTTAGGCGTTGTGAGGGGTCAGGGATGGATGGTGTTTAGCGGTTATGAGGGGTCAGCAACTTAAAAGCATCCAAAGTAAATGTTTGATAATGTACAATATATAAAATTGAAACACTGTCCCCTGTGGTAAAGCATTGAAATACATTCCTCTGACAAAGCTGTTTCTGAAAGTATGACCTGCAACCATTGCATTTACACATTAAAAAATAACCATGCAAAAGCCAATTTCAAACAAAAAGACATTCTTTGAATTAGTTTCTATGAAATGGTAAATGCCAATAATTGAGAAAATTTCTGTTAAACAGTTTAGATGAAATGGTTTCTCATTAATGGTATTTCTATTAAACCACATACAACCTTAACGAACAAGCCTTATTAGCGCTGGACCCACTTACACTATTGGTTTGCACTACTGTATCAGGGTTTCACCCTCCTCCTCAATAGCTGTGCCCTTTCCAATTACCAGCATTAATGTTTATCCCATTGGACCCGACCCCCCCAGGGGCCAGCATTGTTAGGTTGCTCGTATTCTCAACTAAAATATAAATTTAGCTATAATTTATGCTCACCCCCACTGGGTGGCAAAGGAATTTTTAGGGTTTAGGGTGAGTATGGGTTTTGGGGTGACAAGGGTAATTTTAGGGTTTGGGGTAGGTATGGGTTTTGGATGGCAACAGTAATTTTTGTGTTTAGGATGGGAGTGGGTTTTTGGGTGGCAAGGGTAATTTAATGGTTTAGGGTGGTTATGGGTTTTTGGGTGGCAAGGGAAATTTTAGGGTTTACAGTGACTGCGGGTATTTGGGTGGTAAGGGTGTATGCATGTGTCTATATATTATTTGCCCGGTTGAAGGCGTAACCCGAAACACATAGGCGTTCCATGTGGGATGTTGCTATGAAAAATATTTATAAAATATAAAAATAAATACCTACTAGCACTATGACTTTTTTGCAGCACCTTTCTTGGAGTGGCAGGGGAGAGTGCAGCTGGACTGTTGGATTGGCAATGGTCATTGTGGAATAATATATATATATATTTTTTTTAAATGTGTGTATATATATATATATATATATATTGTTAGAGGATATTATGATAGGACGTTCTGTGTATATTATATCAGATACGTTTGCTCACTAGAAGCATAACCCACACTGTCCTATGTGTTATTATTACTGTGGCCCCTCCACTATGGACACATAATAATGTAACAGCCAGCTGCTTTTTGTTGTTGATTCAGCAATTGGATATATCGTATCGACAATACATTAGTGATTCATTCTGACCACTTAGTAGTATGTTTTCACTTTCATCTATTTGTCACGGAGGTCATACTGCATTATATTAATTTGTATTATTTTATGACTGAATTAGAGTCTTTAGTTTTACTTTCTACATAATGATATAAAAAGTGATTCTTTATGTCTATGATGCTCTCCAGGTTGCTATAACAACCGCTCTGAGTGATGAAGCATAAAATGACTTACCTGAATGGCGCCTGAATGTGTGAGCAAGGCGGTACGTCTGCCGAAACGCGTCAGGGCCTCCGTGTGTAATAAACTTTGGTGTTTGATCATCCACGGTGTCGGCGCCTGCTTCATCTTCAGGGAGCGGTACTAGTGATTATATATATATATATATTCACTGAAAAAACCATAGGTTTTAGGGAAAGTTATAGTTAGTTGGACATTGCACTCGTACAAAACCCGTGAAATTCCCCGTTATAGTTAGTTCAGCTAACTATAACTCGCGCTCCCGCAATGCACTGCTGATGACGTCACATATTACATCACTCATGACATGGTCAGTGACATCACTGATGACATCATGCAGTGACTGTGTGTTTCTGTAAAGTTTAAATATGTTTAATATATATAGGCAAAGGTGTATTGAAGAATGAGTGGGTGTATAAGTGTCTCAATGGATGATTGAGTAGGTGCGTGACTGACTCTACCAGTGAGTGATTAAACGTAGCTTACTGAATGCATGGGTTACTGACTAAACTGTGTGAATGTCTGTATCCGTCTGTCTGTTGGTGTGTAAGTGGATGCATGGATTTGCGAATAGCTACATGAGTGTTTATATGGGTTATTGATTGGTTCTCTGAGTATTTGTATGGGTGGCTGAGTGTTTGTGTGGGTGGGGTGTGTGTAACTCTGTACATAGATGTGTGAGTGGGTGATTCACTGGGTGCATGATTTGAAGAGTGCATCTGTGATGGACTGTATGGGTGGGTGAGTGTGTGTATGGGTGTGTTAGTGATTGAATGTATATCTCAGTGGTACATGTGTGAGTAACTACATATGTGAAAGGCAGTATATATCTGTGTTGGAGTATATAAATGGCTATAAGTGAGAGTGTGTGATTGTGAGAGTGGCTATATGGATGAGTGTGTGCTTGCATCAGTGATTGCATAGCAGCGTAAGAATGTGCTAGTATTTGTATGAGTAAGTGAGCTGGTGTGTATGTATAGGTGAGTAAATGGGAGTGTGATTAATTATTTGCATGACTGACTAGGTGTATGAGTACCTCTATGGATGAGTGGCGGTGTGTGAGTGTTTATATAGGTGTATGAGTGCATATGATAGTCCTGTACTGAGTGACTGTAATTATGAGTGACTGTACGGGTGAGTGAGTAGATGTGTGTGTGTAGACCTAAGAATCAGTGAGTGGGTATGTAGTTATTGGTATTGGAGTGTGTATGGTTTTGAGAATGGCAGTCTGTAATTTAGAGTGGGTGTATCAAAAGTTATATTAGGGTGTGAGAAGATGCATTAAATTCTCACATGGATGATGTCATCAGTGATGTCATTTGAGATGTCATCAGTGATGTCATCAGTGATGTCACTGGCCATGTCATGAGTGATGTAATATGTGACGTCATCAGCAGTGCATTGCGGGCGCGAGTTATAGTTAGCTGAACTAACTATAACGGGGAATTTCACGGGTTTTGTACGAGTGCAATGTCCAACTAACTATAACTTTCCCTAAAACCTATGGTTTTTTCAGTGAATTTCAAAGGTTTTTAAATGCTAATTTCTAACTATAACTGTCCCTAAAACCGATGGTTTTTTCAGTGAATTTCAAAGGTTTATTAAATGCTAATTCCTAACTAAAACATATCTGAAGCCTATGGTTTTTTTCAGTGAATTTCAAAGGTTTTGTAAATGACAATTTTTAAATGTCTTAATTGTTATATTTATTTTTTTGATACTGATTTACTAAATTTTTTTAAACTATTTATTTTTAGATATTTTATTTTTAAATTACATTGTAATTACATTATACATTACATTACAAAATATACTTTCTCAGAATGAATTACTTTAGTTTAAATACTTTGCAAATAGGCAATAGACTTTTAAGTACAGTAGTTACAGTTGTTGCAATGGGCAACACAATTTCAAACACAATGCAACATTGAGCTCAATGTGAATTTCTAGTTAAATGCAATTAGTTACTTTATGGATTACTTTTCTAACCACAGGAATGGATCCTAGATTCAGTCCTGGGACATCTCCTGTAAACAGTTGAGTAAAAGCGTTTTGATTACAGTAGTGATTTTTAAGGAATATTATTGTATTTTAAAAGAATCACCAATGTTATCCTGAGGGAGGAAATTCACTTAGCAGGTAAGTAGTGTTATCGTTACTTTTTCTTACTCAGTGGTGGATCCTGGATCCAGCACTGGTGCATCTCCTGTAAACAGTTGAAAGAATGCGTTTAAGTCATACAGGCGATTTTTAAGGAATATTTGTAGTTTGTGAAAATCGACACAAACTTTTCTGCTGAAAACCAGACAATGGATTCCTATGGAAGGAAATACAAGTTACTGGTAAGTACGGTTAGAATTACTTTTCAGGGTCAGTGCTGGGCTAAAAGATGCAGCACTGAGGTCTCTCCTGATAACAGGTGAGTAAATCGGAATTCGTAGTTCGGCTGATTTTAGAGGAATATTATAAAGTTCCAAAACTCCACACTTAGAAGAATTTCCAAGTGAAACCAGTCAATGTTAGCCTATGGAAGGAAATTCAAGTTACTGGTAAGTACGGTTAAAATTACTTTTCAGGATCAGTACTGGGCTCAAAGATGCAGCACTGAGGTCTCTCCTGATAACAGGTGAGTAAATCGGATTTCGTAGTTCGGCTGATTTTAGAGGAATATTTGCACAATGGTGAAGGAAGGGGTGGGGCCTGAGGTGACATGTCTGCAAACACGCCCTGTGGCGCGTTTTAAGTTGGAGAATTAATTCCTCCTCAATCCCGAGGGTCCCTGGGGCCCAACTAGCCCACCAGGAACCTCCAATATGCGCCAGGGGCTGCGTTGCAGAGAGGTGTTCTGATGCCACGCCCCTTTACACCTCTCTGCAACGCAGCTCTGTGGCGCTTTCTGGACGTACCTTGGTGGGCTAGTTGGCCCCCAGGGACCCTCAGGATTGAAGAGGATTTAATTCCCCATCTTAAAACGCGCCACGGGGCCTGTTTGCACACATGTCACCTCAAGCCCCGCCCCCTCCCTTCACCACTGTGCAAACGCGCCCGTGGTGCGTTTTAAGTCGGGGATTAACTCCCTTGAATCCTGAGGGTCCCTGGGGTGTAACTAGCCCACCAGCTACCTCCATTAAGCGCCACAGAGCTGCGTTGCAGAGAGGTGTAAAAGGGGCGTGGCCTCAGAACACCTCTCTGCAACGCAGCCCCTGGCGCATACTGGAGGTTCCTGGTGGGCTAGTTGGCCCCCAGGGATCCCCAGTATTCAAGGGGAATTCGTTCCCCCTTTGCAAACGCGCCAGGGGACGCGTTTGCAGAGTGCTGCCAAGGAGGGGGCGTGGCCTCCGCCGCGATGCCGGATTTTTTTGGGGATTTTTTTTAAAAGGGGCTGTGTGGCCCCCTTCTTTTAATTATTTTGGGCCCTGGGGACCCCATCCCCCAGGGCCTGACCCCTTTTTTTTTTTTTTAAGTAACAGGAAGGGGACCGCGTGGGCCCCCTCCCGTGGCCAATTTTGGCCCGGGGACCCCATCCCCGGGGGCATTGCCACCTTTTTTAAAATTTTATTTTCATGGAGGGGGGCTGCGTTGCCCCCCTCCTCAGGCCTCCTTAGGCCCCGGGGACCCCATCCCCCAGGGCCGGCCTTTTTTCCCCCCCCTAATTTGGGGAGGGGGGCCGTGTGGCCCCCCTCCCGGGCCACTACTTGCCCCGGGGACCCCATCCCCCGGGGCTGGCCCTATCCTTTGGGGTCCATGGGGGGACCCCAACTCCCCCACGGACCATGCCGGCTCCCCGCCTCCTGCCGGAGCCGGCATTGCTTTTCCACATGGGGAGCTGCTAACATGCAGCTCCCCGTGTGGAAAAGCAATGTGCTTTGGTTTTGGAAGAGAGAGCAGGTTTCCTGCTCTCTGTTCCAAAACCAAAGCAGTTTGCTATGACAGGACGGGAGCTGCGAGGCTCCCGTCCTGTCATAGCAAACTACAGTGTCCCGGGGGTAGGCACCCCGGGACACTGCAGGAGCCGGCCCTGGGGGTGGTGGTCCCCAGGGCCACCACAGGCTCCAGGAGGGGGCCGCGCGGCCCCCTCCCCACATCTACATAGCCCCGGGGAGGTGGTGGTCCCCGGGGCTTCGGGGGTCCAAAACGGACCCCCACATGTATTTTCTTAGTGCCCCCGGGGAGGTGGCGGTCCTTGGGGCATGTGGGGGGGCTGGAGCCCCCCCACACAGGTCATGTATGTTTAAAAAAAAATAAAAATAAGCCCCGGGGGGTGGCGGTCCCCGGGGCTGCGGGGGGGCCGTGTGCCCCCGCCAACATTATTTATTTAAAGCCCTGGGGGTGGCGGTCCCCGGGGCTTGGGGGCCTTAGAGGCCCCCCACATAAAATATAAACCCACCCCCCGCATGCCCCTGGGACTTGGGCCACCCCGGGGCAAAATAGCATCGAAGCGCGGGAGACCGCGCTTCGATTTTTTTTTTTATCGGCGGGATCCGCACACCCTAAGCGCATCGCACCAATTTAAAAAAAAAAAATGCTTTTTTTTGCCTAGGGGACCCCCCTGAGCAGACCTAGGGGGTCAGGGTGTTTCTACCCGTTTCTTCTGCCTCGCTTCTACCAGGGACAAAATGGCTGCCAACACTTCCTGATTTGGAGTGTTGACAGCCACTTGACAGCCAATTAGCAAGCAGCTCGTGATCGGGACGGTGCGCGCAGGGTGTGCGGATCCGACGCGGCCATAGATATATATGTGATTTTACTTGTGATTTTCTCAGGAACTACTGAACGGATTTACACCATTTAAGCAAAAGGCACGAGTCTGAACCAAGGGCTACCTCTTTGCCAAATTTGGTGTAATTCTGTTCAGCAGTTGGGCTGTAGCCGCGATGAACGGTTCCTATGGAAAAATGAATGGGGAAAACATGTTTTGGGACCCCCCTTTTTTCTCAGCCCCCGCTTGACGAATCACCCCGAGACTTTCAGGATAGGAGCGGACCGGAGCGCCCCAACAAGTTGGAAAATTTTGCGAAGATTCATCAACCGGCGTCAACGTTATTTCAAATAGAATGTTGCGGATTTCCTATGGAAAATAGGTCCTAACTATAACTATCTACTGGCGACTGCCAGTAGATTATATATATATATATATATATATATATATATATATATATATATATATATATATATATATATATATTCACTGAAAAAACCATAGGTTTCAGGCACGTTATAGTTAGAAATTAGCATTTAAAAAACCTTACAAATTCACTGAAAAAACCATAGGTTTCATTGACGTTATAGTTGGTTGGACATTTCACTCGTAAAAAAACCAGAGAAATTCCGCCCTTATAGTTAGTTCAGCTAACTATAACTTGCGCCCCCGCAATGCACTGCTGATGACGTCACATATTACATCATTCGTGACATGGTCAGTGACATCACTGATGACATCACTGATGACATCTCAAATGACATCACTGATGACATCATCCAGTGACTGTGTGTTTCTTTAAAGTTTAAATATGTTTTATATATATGCCAAGGTGTATTGAAGAATGAGTGGGTGTATGTGTCTGGATGGATGATTTAGTAGGTGCGTGACTGACTGTATAAGTGAGTGATTAAATGTGTCTTACTGAATGCATGGGTGAGTGACTGAACTGTGTGAATGTCTGTATCAGTCTGTCTGTTGGAGTGTAAGCTGCTGCATGGGTTGGTCAGTAGCTACATCAGTGTCTATATGGGTTATTGTTTGGTTGCCTGAGTATTTGTATGGGAGACTGAGTGTGTATGTGGGTGGGTGGGAGGTGTGTGACTTTGTGCATAGATGTGTGAGTGGTTGATTCACTGGGTGTATGGGTTCAAGAGTGCATGTGGAAACAGCTGTATGGGTGGGTGAGTGTGTGTATGGATGTGTTGGTGAGTGAATGGATGTCTCAGTGGTACATGTCCAAGTAACTACATATCTAAAAGGCAGTGTATGTGAGAGTTGGAGTATATAAATGACTATAAGTGAGAGTCAGTGATTGTGAGAGTGACTGTATGGATGAGTGTGTACTTGTATCAGTGATTATATAAGAGAGTAAGTATGCGTTAGTAACTGTATTGGTGAGTAAATGGGAGTGTGATTGATTCTTTGCATGACTGACTAGGTGTGTGAGTAACTCCATGGATGAGTGGCGGTGTGTGAGTGTCTGTATAGGTGTATGAGTGCATATGATAGTGTTGTATTGATGAGTGACTGCATGTATGAGTGATTGTATGGGTGATTGAGTGGATGTGTGTGTAGACCTAGGAATCAGTGAGTGCACATGTAGTAACTGGTATTGGTGTGTCTATGGTTTCGAAAATGGTAGTCTGCATTTTAGAGTGGGTGTATCAAAGGTTATATTAGGTGCATCAGATTGTCACGTGGATGATGTCATCAGTGATGTCATCAGTGATGTCATTTGAGATGTCATCAGTGATGTCATCAGTGATGTCACTGACCATGTCACGAATGATGTAATATGTGACGTCATCAGCAGTGCATTGCGGGGGCGCAAGTTATAGTTAGCTGAACTAACTATAACGGCGGAATTTCTCTGGTTTTGTACGAGTGAAATGTCCAACTAACTATAACGTCAATGTAACCTATGGTTTTTTCAGTGAATTTGTAAGGTTTTTAAATGCTAATTTCTAACTATAACGTGCCTGAAACCTATGGTTTTTTCAGTGAATTTCAATGGTTTTTTAAATGCTAATTTCTAACTATAACGTCCCTGAAACCTATGGTTTTTTCAGTGAATTTCAAAGGTTTTTTAAATGCTAATTTGTAACTTTAATATTTATAAAACCTTTCTTTTTCTCTGTAAATTACAAGTTTTTTTAAATGATATTTTGTAACTGTAATATCCTATAATTATTTTCTCATATTTTTTCCATGTTATTTTAAATATGTAATGTCTTATGTCTTTTAAAATATATGTATATTTTTTTTCCAAAAAATAGTGGAGTCGCGTACCCATCATGTACCTATCACGGTGGGTGCGCGAATTCTAGTCGCCATATTGCTAAAGTCGAGAAGGAGCTGCGTTTAGTATGCGACAGGTGCACGGTGCGTGACACCGCGTAACGTCATATACGTATGGGATCGCGTCATGTGCGTGTATCGTATGCGACGTGTGCGCGGTGCCGGGACCCGCGTGACGTAATATACGCGCTGGGTCGCGTCGGGTACGTAACTCCCGTAAAAAAAAAATCATGTTTGAAAACTATATGTATATAACTTTAATGTATATATGAGGGCAAGAGATTATCTAATCTATTTATAAAAATAATATATTTGTACTTGTAATAAACTTATATTATTGTTAAATATATTTTTGCGAAGTCGCGTTGGGTGCGCGCTGGTTGCGCGCCGGGTGCGCGACTCCCATGTGACTTCAAAAGAAACCATTTCATTGGTTCACAAGGTTTTCCATTCTAGAACTTGAAGGACCCCACCCTTTTAGTCATTCTCTCTGCTGCATCACAGGAGAGACACCTGTTGTGTTTTTGGGAGCAAAATTGTGATTTTTTTGGGTGTTTACTGGAAAACTTTTACAATGGCTACTTCAAATCTACCAATAGACCTTCCATCTGATGATGAAGACTTGGTACCACCTCCCAAGAAAAGACCGGAGTCTATTGTGTGGAAGTTTTTCACAATCCCAGAGGGTGAAAGAAAAGTAAATGCGAGAAAGGTGAGCTGCACGCTTTGTCCCAGAGTTCTTTCAAGAGGCAGCGAGAAGAAGTATTCATGTGGGACTTCCAGTATGTATAAGCATTTACAGACTATACATCCAAAACAACTTGCACGGGAACAGCTGCGACGTGCTCAAGAAGCCACACCACAAACTGACCAGGGAGCTGGTCCCAGCCCTTCTGGAGCCTCAAGCTCTGCATCTCGCGGTCCAGACATTCGTCAAGAGTTTGCAACGCTGAAACAGCATTGCATGAAATGCAACGCAATTTTATGTTGTGGGGAGCAGTCAGTTGACGCTGTTTGTTCAGCAGCAAGAAACCATCGCTGCTAATTTTTTTTTTCTGTTGGAATGACTATATAATTCCAAAAGTTAAAAGTTTTGTCTGTTGGTTTTTTCGTTTTTCAAAAACACCAAAAAATGCACAAAATTGTTTAAAAATAAAAAATAAAAAATTTAAAACAAAAAGAAGAAAAAAAGAGTTATTTTCAGAACTACCTTATTTGGTTAAAAAGAGAAATAACTGCATATTAATATCTGGGTGATTGCTTGAGTACATGTGTAGAGCATGATTGATTGAAAGAGTGCATGGGTAGTAACAGGGAGATGGCTGCACTGCATGAGTAATGCACCGGTGATTGTAGCTCTGCATGTGTTAGTGCCTGGGTCATTGCATGAGTACATGGGTAGTGACTGGATGATTAGAGTGCTGCAAGGACAGTGCATGGTGATTTTATAACTGCTTGGGTTTTGGCGGAGTGATGGGTTAAGTACATACTGCTGGCTGGGTGATTGGAGGAGTGCATGGGTAGTGCACAAGGATTGTAGCAGTGCATGTGTTAGTGCCTGGATCATTGCATGAGTACATGGGTAGTGACTGGATGATTAGAGTAGTGCAAGGAGAGGCATGGTGAATTTATAAGTGCTTGGGTTTTGGCGGAGTGATTGGATAAGTACATAGGGCTGGCTGAGTGATTGGAGGAGTGCATGCGTAGTGACAGGGTGATTGCTGGAGTGCATGGGTAGTGCCTTGTTAATTGAAGGAGTGAATGAGTAGTGTCTAGGTGATTAGAGGACTGCATGGGTAGTGCCCAAATGATTGTAGCAGTGCATGGGTAGTGCTTGGGTTATTGCATAAGTGCATGAGTAGTGGCTGGGTGATAGCAGGAGTACATTTGTAGTGCCTGCATGATTTTCTAAGTGCATGGGTATTGCTTGGTTGATTTCACAAGTGCAAGCTTAATGCCTGGGTAATTACATGAGTTTATACGTAATGTCTGGATAATTGGTTAAATACATGGTTAGTGCCTGGGTCATTGCATGAGTACATGGGTACTGCCTGGATGATTAGAGGAATGCAAGCATAGTGCATGGTGATTTCATGAGTGCTTGGGTATTGGCGGAGTGATTGGATAAGTACAAGGCACTGGCTGGGTGATTGGAGGAGTGCATGGGTAGTGCAGGGTGATTGCTGGAGTGCATGGGTACTACCTGGGTAATTGAAGGAGTGAATGAGTAGTGTCTGGTTGATTGGAGGAGTGCATGGGTAGTGCACAAGGATTGTAGCAGTGCATGTGTTAGTCCCTGAATCATTGCCTGAGTACATGGTTAGTGACTGGATGATTAGAGTACTGCAAGGAGAGTGCATGGTGAATTAATAAGTGCTTGGGTATTGGCAGAGTGTTTGGATTAGTACATGGTAGTGGCTGGGTGACTGGAGGAGTGCACAGGGAGTGATAGTGTGATTGCGGGATTGCATGGGTACTACCAGGGGAATTGAAGGAGCGAATAAGAAGTGTGTAGGTAGTTAGAGGACTGCATGGGTAGTACACAGCGATTGTAGCAGTGCATGTGTTAGTACCTGGATCATTGCATGAGTACATTGTTAGTGACTGGATGATTAGAGTAGTGCGAGGAGAGTGCATGATGAATTTATAAGTGCTTTGGTTTTGGCACAGTGATTGGATAAAGACATAGGACTGGCTGGGTGATTGGAGGAGTGCATAGGTAGTACCAGGGAGATTACTGGACTGCATAGGTAGTCCTCAAGGGATTGCAGCAGTGCATGTGTTAGTGCCTGGGTCATTGCATGAATACATGGGTAGTGACTGGATGATTAGAGTACTGCAAGGAGAGTGCATGGTGAATTTATAAGTGCTTGGGTATTGGCGGAGTATTTGGATTAGTACATGGTAGTGGCTGGGTGACTGGAGGAGTGCACAGGGAGTGACAGTGTGATTACGGGACTGCATGTGTACTACCTGGGGAATAGAAAGAGCAAATGAGAAGTGTGTAAGTGGTTACAGGACTGTATGGGTAGTGCATAGGGGATTGTAACAGTGATCAGTTAGTGCCTGGATCATTGCAGGAGTACATAGCTACTGACTGAAAGATTAGAATACTGCAAGGAGAGTGCCGGAGTGAATTTATAAGTGCTTGGGTATTGGCGGAGTGTTTGTATTAGTACATGGTAGTGGCTGTGTGACTGGATGAGTGCACGTGGAGTGACAGGGCGATTGCTGTACTGCATGGGTACTACCAGGGGAATTGAAAGTGCGAATGAGAAGTGTGTAGGTGGTTAGAGGACTGCATGGGTAGTACAGAGCGATTGTAGTAGTGCATATGTTAGTGCCTGGATCATTGCATGAGTACATGGGTAGTGACTGGATTATTAGAGTACTGCAAGGAGAGTGCGTGGTGAATTTATAAGTGCTTGGGTTTTGGCACAGTGATTGGATAAGGACATAGGACTGCCTGGGTGATTGGAGGAGTGCATAGGTAGTACCAGGGAAATTACTGGACTGCATAGGTAGTCCTCAAAGGATTGCAGCAGTGCATGTGTTAGTGACTGGGTCATTGCATGAGTACATGGGTACTGAGTGGATGATTAGAGTACTGCAAAGAGAGTGCATGGTGAATTCATAAGTGCTTGGGTATTGGCGGAGTGATTGGATAAGTACATGGTGCTGGATGGGTGATTGGAGGAGTGCATGGGAAGTGACAGGGGGATTTTTTGACTGCATGGGTAGTACTTGGGTAATTGGAGGAGTGAATCAATAGTGTGTAGCTGGTTAGAGGTCTGCATGAATAGTACACAGTGGATTGTAGCAGTACATATGTTAGTGCCTGGGCCATTGTATGAGTACATGGGTACTGACTGGATGATTAGAGTACTGCAAAGAGAGTGCATGGTGAATTCATAACTGCTTGGGTATTGGCGGAGTGATTGGATAAGTACATGGTGCTAGATGGATGATTGGAGGACTGCATGTGACGTGACAAGGGGATTGCTGGACGGCATGGGTACTACCTGGGTAAGTTGAGGAGTGAATCAGTAGTGTGTAGGTGGTTAGAGGTCTGCATGGGAAGTGCACAGGTGATTATAGCAGTGCACATGTTAGTGCCTGGGTCATTGCATGAGTACATGGGTAGTGACTGGATGATTAGAGTACTGCAAGGAGAGTGCATGGTGAATTTATAAGTGCTTGGGTATTGGCGGAGTGATTGGATGAGTACATTGTGCTGGATGGGTGATTGGAGGAGTGCATGTGAAGTGACAGGGTGATTGCTGCACTGCATGAGTACTACCTGGTTAATTGAAAGTGTGAATGAGCAGTGTCTAGGCAGTTAGAGGATTGCATTGGAAGTGCACAGATGATTGTAGCAGTGCACGCGTTAGTGCCTGGGTCATTGAATGAGTACATGGGTAGTGACTGGATGATTAGAGTAATGTAAGGAAAGTGCATGGTGAATTTATAAGTGCTTGGGTTTTGGCAAAGTGATTGGATAAGTACATGGTGCTGGCTGGGTGATTGGAGGAGTGCATAGGTAGTTAGAGGGAGATTACTGAACTGCATAGGTAGTGCTCAAGGGATTGTAGAAATGCATGAGTTAGTGCCTCGGTCATTGCATGAGTACATGGGTAGTGACTGGATGATTAGAGTACTGCAAGGAGAGTGCATGGTGAATTTATAAATGCTTGGGTTTTGGCGTAGTGATTAGATAAAGACATGGGACTGGCTGGGTGATTGGAGGAGTGCATAGGTAGTAACAGGGAGATTACTGAACTGTATAGGTAGTGCTCAAGGGATTATAGAAGTTCATGAGTTAGTGCCTCTGTGATTGCATGAGTACATGGGTAGTAACTGAATGATTAGAGTGTTGCAATGAGAGTGCATGGTGAGTTTACAAGTGCTTGGGTTTTGGCGAACTGATTAGATAACTATATGGTGCTGGGAGAGTGATTGGAAGAGTGCACAGGGAGAGACAGGGTGATGGCTGGACTGCATGGGTAGTGCTCTGCAGATTGTAGCACTGCATTAGTTAGTTTTTGGGTCATTTCATGAGTACATGGGTAGTGACTGGATACTTAGAGTGCAGCAAGGAGAGTACATGGTGAACTTATAAGTGCTTGGGTTTTGGCAGAGTGATTGGATAAGTACATGGTGCTGACTGGGTGATTGTAAGAGTGCATGGGGAGCGACAGGGGATTGCTGGAGTGCATGGGTACTACCTGGGTAATTAAAGGTGTGAATGAGCTGTGTCTAGGTGGTTAGAGGACTGTATGGATAGTGCAGAAGTGAATGTAGTAGTGCACGCATAGTGTTTGGGTTTCTTAATCTTACCTTTTGGATAGATCTGAAAGTCTTTAAAACAATTTTTTCACTTGTTTTTTAAATCTAAATTTTAAAAAGTTTCAAACTTTAGAATTTTGATCTGTAAAAGAGAAGAAAAATATAGTTATAATATATAATGTTATAGTTTAAAGTACACAACATAATTTTACCATTACATAACATATTCAGTTTGCCTTTTTTGCTGTTCTCGGAATCTATTGAATTTCACCATAGACAGTGATTTCAATGTAGCTCATCAGGTAACAGCGGGCAAAAAAATACAATCAATAAGATTGTTAAAGAAAACCTAAATCTGTGTTCAAAATATTTACAACAAACTCAACTATCTGTTCAAAATTCCTAAAATAAACATCCTCAATAACATTGCATATAATACAAAGATCAAATATATGAAATATTTCTTTCTAAAACAATTTTGTAAATACAATATGAAAAAAGAAATGATAATTAAATCAGCAATTCTAGATATCTTCTCTATAGGCCGAATGATGTTTCCGAAATCATTTGTATTGAGAATATCCAAAATAAACTTCTTAATTCATATTCACATCTTCCCAATAGGCCGAATGGTGTTTCTGAATTCATTTCTATTCAAAATTTCCAAAATAACCTCATTAATTCCTGTTGACATCTTCCCAATAGGCCGAATGATGTTCTCAGAACTTTGGCATCAAAAATGTTAGGTATGAATTTGGTAATTCATAGGGCAACCGATATTTGAATTGCAAATGGGCATCATTACAATGTGTCCATCCTTTATTGCATTTTAAATACACAGTGTAGTGTCCAGATGTTGTAGAAGCTCCATCGTGGACAATAATTGCTACTGCTTTGAAAGTTCTTCCTGAAATTGACAGTTAACTTGCCACAAAATCTTTAATATTAGTTTCCAATTTTCTTCCATCTGGTCTGCAACGTTGTATCATTAAAATGACATATAGTCCAAATTTTTCTATAAATAATGTTGATAACATTTCAAATTTGCACTGACTACATTCCATATTTTGATTTGCTGATTTTACTAATTTTTTAAAAGACACTGTTTTACAATCAGGTATTGTCAAATATATGAATCTTTCAGTGTCTATTTCAGTGGTAGAAGTAAATGAACAGTCTTCACATTCATGTTTCCATCTGTAATGAAGTCCAAACAGATTTTCAATTTGTATTCCTTCATCTTCCAATACTGCAAGCATAAACATAAGACATTCCTGAGCATCTTGCTGAACATTCTGTGTAAATTGTGAAGAACCAGAACATATATCCAGAAGATTTCGAATGCCAGAAACACTTTAGATTTTAGTTTTATCAGTTCTCAAGTTTTCAAAAATAGAATGCAACAAGAAACAAAACCTTTTTGTCGATTCTCCATAATTTGCTGTTGGAGATTTCTAGAAAAAATATGATATTCACCACTACATTAGCATAGCAGTTGATACCTGAACTATTTTCTAACTGATATCCTACAATCTCTTCAACAGTGTCCTTTTTCTTTTGTTTGAAATCTCAACATTGTCTTGATTTTTTTTCTTCTTTCCAACTTCACTACAGAGATTCTCCTATCTTTGTTTTCGACCTACTACACACTTTTCATATACAGGATATTCACCTAAATTGGGAGCATACAGTCTTCTTAACCGATTATACTCTCTTACACAATTTGCATCGGCACTAATCTTTCTCTCATCAAATGCCATTCCCTCTTTAAACACG